>JAEMON010000008.1:10053194-10076915 GCA_030264115.1 Lygus lineolaris | reverse complement strand
AGCTTCATTTTTTTCGAAAATTCGCTAAAACATAATGGTAAGTGGTTCGATAATTTTATTTTCCTTCTGGGGTCGCTCTGTTATCCTTCTTCTCAAAATCAACTATGTACCTAATCTAGATATCGTCTATAAAGCAGCGTCTCCCGTTTCCTGTCCCACGCATGATCGGTTCGTTGGAATAGAACGCTAATCCTTGATTTGTTCAGAAAGGTCAACGTTAAAGTCGAGGGGAAATTTTGATTTTCGAAGAAAACAATATTCACCTGCTCACGGAAGTGCAAACAACGGGAATAATTTAAAATATGTACTTGGATATTGTTCGCATAATTTTATCTACATTTCATTATAAAATACTAGTTAAAATGTTGTTTATGCATGGAAAGCAAGGTTAACCGGAAATACGATATAGAAGGGCTCAAATCAATCGGTACAACTTACGTTGTCCAACAAAAATGCCAAACTAGGTACCATCTACCATCAGAAACAGACGATCTAGTAGCTGGACAATGGATTATTGCCAAGCTAGTTGTACCTACATAAAGTATTACACAAGCGGATTTTCACATTCCATCATATTCCAGGCTCCTCCTCACTACGCTTATGAATACAAAGTCCACGACAGCCACACTGGTGACATCAAGAGCCAGCACGAGACAAGGGAAGGAGATGTGGTGAAGGGCTACTACACCCTCAAGGAAGCTGATGGCACAATCAGGGAAGTCCACTACACTGCTGACAAACACAACGGATTCAACGCTGAAGTCAAGCGGATCGGCCACGCTCACCACGCCCCTGCTTATCACGGGTGGAACTAGATCCGTATTCTGTTTCTGTACCATGCTGATCCTACGTCACAGAGAACTGAATTTTGAAAAAGGACTGTAACTGAGTCAAAATGTACATACCTCTTTTGTATACAAATAATAAAAGCATATTTTTGTACATTGGCAATTTTAACTTAGGTACCTACTGGCCTTGAGTATTTCGACTATCACGTTTTTTACCCGACTATAACGAGGTTAAAAGAGGGTAATGCGAGTGGTCTGTCACAGTGACTGAGTGTATTTGGCTATCTGACTAGGAGTTAATGTATGAGGGAAACTTCCTTATGTAGGGTTAGCTTAGATTGTAGAGTGTTCGGTTTTATAAACAAATTCGTTGTTCAAATACCTGGAGCGCGGGGTTGCTGGGTCATGAACCTAGGATACTGACATCTGGTCTTTGTTAATCAGTGTCCTATCAAACGCTAACTGGGAACTCAGCACTGAGAGGCTTTGAAGGACAAGGAGACATGAAGGAGCTCAAATTCTATACATCTTTACTACTTATACTATCTAACTAACTAACTTTATTATCTACACACATGTGAAAAATCTCCATACTATGAATATATTCACTACTTACTGTATTAATACGCACTATCTTGAAGAAAATCACTGTGGAATCAAGGACGCAACTTTCAACATGAACTTTCACACACCAAACTTGAAAGATAAATAATGTTGACGGTGAAATGAAGGAAATCGTAGTTATTTAATTTCATGAGATGGATACCCTATTCAATACCAATCTACTTCAGTACTTGACCATAATGAAGGAATAATGTGCGGCAGGTTAACGTCCTTTTAATTCAAATATTGGGATATTTGATTCCGTTGCCCATGTTTACCGACACAGAATGATGAGTCTTCGTGGTTTCGTTTGCGGTCCTTCTGTTTTTAGGCATTGGGAAAGCCAAAATCCGGAAGCGGTTTAGTGGAAAGCCAACAATGTTAGGGGTTTCTAAAATGCTGTTATTGAAATACAGTTTTGGCAGATGGAGAAAATATTGAGACCAGCATAGGAATGGGACAAACTGTAAGAAGCATAGAACTAAGATAGAAAAACCACTAAAATGACAACGAACCCCGGAAAAAATACGTTGAGATGTATCACGATAACGAAGGGGAAAATTTTGAAATGTATAGAAAGGTACCTATTTGTAAGATAGGTACCTCGTTACCTACCAATTTAATCTTTGAGTTTTTCAAGTCCAACATATGAGGAGGAAATGACGATTGTAGTTGTTATAGCCAGTGTTCAAAGTTTTATATTTATGTAAGCTGTTACTAAGAATAAATTGGTTGGTGTGGGGCCTGAGAAAGGATTCGAAGTCATCCGAAAGTTCTCACCTGCCTGCTTTCCAATTACCTACGGAATAATGAGTGTGTGTGATAGCGGAGGCAGCTAGACGGTCTCTGAACGATGGAATCCCGAGCAAATCGCCGTCTGAATCGCCCCTCTAGCGTTAGGTAAGAAAACTATTTACCCTGGCAGGCTCACGACTCACGAGGGCTCCCGGCTTCACCACATGGGTGGACAATTGTGTGGTCACGTGTGAAGTGAAAGAAACTGGACGTGATCATATGATGAGATAATGGTTAATGCAACACTACTCGAAACCCTAAAACCATCGTGACGGATCGCTTATGGGAGAGTTTGCGTCACTATCGGCCTCCACATCTGAGGCCTGATCTCTTCAGTAGGTCACTGCAGTTTTGGTCACTGCGGCTAATGGAACTCCACCACAAATTATACTTTAGCTCTTCATCACGAAACAAGTCGATAGAGAATAAAAAACACACATATCCACCACTAGTGTTACAATTCCTAGCAAAAAAGCTTCTAAAACAAATGTTGAGATAACGTGGGCTCAGTTTTCCCAGTAGTTGCAGCCAGCGTTGTCCATGTTTAGAACAATTTATAACACTAGTTGATAAACAATGATCAAAAAAATAACCACAGTATTTCAAACAGGTGTTTTAAACAAGTGTTTTATATATGTTTAAAACATCAAGCAAAAAAAACTGATTTATTTTTACATGGTTAATTTGTATTTTTATCTGGTTCAAGTTCCCACGCGTAGGATCGAGAACTATCTGGATCTGGAGTAATTTCCTCACTTCAAACTCAAGTTAACTCTTTACTTATTTTAAATTTTTACCACATTTTTTACACAGTGGTGAATGATTATAAGCCTTGTTTCCGGGAACTGCTCGGACTTGAGGCATTCCACAACGACTACAGCTTTTATCGGAAAATCGGAATCAAGGCATTTTTATCGAAATTTGCGGATCCGGAGCTAGAGCCTATAGAGGTAGAGGTACTCATAAGTGTCAATCCTCGCTCCTCGCTATGGCACGTGTTCATTGTTCATTTCAGAAGTTTTGGACATGTTTTTACGGAAGTAAATCGGGTTCGAGACCGTGAGCGTAAACTTTGTGCGTTTGTCCCCCCCCAACCACCTGCCCTCCCTTCCGAGGGCCTTAACCTTACTTAAAAACAGTTCTTGATAGTTTAAACATGTTTAAAACACTCCTTTGAAATAATACATGTTGAGATTTTTATTTAAAAAAAAAATTAAAAGTTTTGAACAAACTAAAACTGTTTTTTTTCTTTTGTGAAAAATATGTTTTCTTGCCAAACCTGGTTGCAGCTAATAGTTACAGTGACTAAATGGTTGGAACGCGAGAGTATAGGTTAGAATAAAATAGGGAAGGTATTTAACCTAAGCAAAGGCGAGGTTGCGGAAAAATTTCCACAACAAACTCAGTTTTCATGCAATGTCACTACTTTATGTTACCATTATTTCCACGAATAAACGTTAGGAATCTAACAAGAAAAGATATAGTTTTAGACATCAAACGAAAACCATACAACGGAAAGATAGTATCTAAACAATACTAATAATCATAAGCTGAATATTATAATCACCTCAATAAGCTGGGCTTCAATTCAAATCAACACGGCAACTGGGGTAAATTACCTACCTACGAGTAATATGGATCTATCAAAATAACTCACCGCCCAAGTGGATACTTGCTGCTGTACTACATAGATTACAGATGAGTTGGAGAAAACTTACCTGAAAACATTGAAATGTTGATTAGTATTTTGGGAATAGTACACAATATTAATTTATTACTATTGTTTAATTTTCTAGTTAGATCCCTCCTACAACATGACATATTAATTTATAAATTTGTATCCACTTGAATTATGTAGAACGTGGATTATGATTAGGCTATTATAATTGACAAGCTACCCCCAAAACCCTAACTTGGGCTGATTTTAGAATATTACCCCAGTTTCACACATGCATAGATTGAACCATGTATGGGAGCAAGAAGGCTGATCTCCCCTTCCTACCAAAAAACTTCCCCTCTGAGTTAATTAGTTGTGACAGATAGAGAAAAAACAGAATAGAGAGGTTATGGAGCGATTAGTCTTCAAATAGCATGAAACGCAAAAGAAACGCTAAGTTCCATGATACTAATCAATGTAAAGATTGACAGAATTTCGATTTTATAAATATATAGATTATTTGAAGACCACCTGTGCCATCCAAGTAGTTACGAAGTAGGGAAAGCATGATGTGAGTATCAAATTTGATATTATTTCGATTTTATCAATGTGGATTTTTGATGTAGAATAGCGTATAGACGAGGAGTAGTTAGTTATTTTCATGACTCACTGCAATCAACATTAGCAATCACCATTGCAATTAACATTACATTAAATAACACTGAACTTTTTTCGAAGAAGCGGGGACGAGTAATCCATGAATACTTAGGTGCGTACATACAATAATATTATTTGGCGTTTAAGAAGAGTAGATAGGTAAAGGCTGAGAGTGATGGGGAACACCAATGGAACAGTACCTAGGTACCAAGGAAATAAAATATACAAAAATAATATTGGACACCGAAAATGAAGAGTGCATATTATGTCTCCCTAATTAACACATTCAAAGCATAATATTATGCTTTATTATATTAGATATAGCCTAAAAAAACCTACCTATGGTACCGTTTACCCATTGCAAATGATTGCGTGCCCGACACAAGACATGAACTGGAGTATTTATTTAAAAACCAGGCACATCAATCAGAGTTTCGCGGACGTCAGCCGAAGTTGCCCCATTTCAAAAAACTGACGCCGCTTTTTCGAAACGGGGTCTGCATTGGCAGCAAGAGATTGATAATACGTAGGTAATTACGAACGGCCATGTTTCAAGGTTGGAGTGAGCAGTGATCTGGTTGAAGGATGATAGTTTTCAATAGCTTTGAACTTCAAAGCCGGTAGATAGCTCGTTAGTTATACAGGTCACGTCCGCCAAGTAGGTGGACAATATAGCATCACTGCTTCATTACATGGGAGGAACCGTGGGTCCGGTATAATTATGTAAATTATCGAATCAACTTGACTATTTTCGAATTGAAAATTAAATTTTGCGCATCCGCACTTCTCGTCGATCTGATCACAATAATTGAAATAACTACAATCAGACTAAAATCGATCAAATAATCCAACCGAATGAATAGAAAACAACTTTAAGATCATAACCAGGAAAGTTCCCGTCGATCAAGAAGTGATTACGGTCCAATTGGCTCGTATCATCAGCAAAATGATCATAACAAACGTAAATATGAATGCAATTCAATAGAATTCCATGTCTTTCAATGCAGTTTACGTAGGGCGAGGGAATTTATCTTAAGTAAACCATCCACGAAAACATTTGTCACGCAAATCGATAGGCTGGCTATCGACTCAGTTTTATTTCCGTTGTGTGGATTGTTGGATGCTGGTCGATGGTTGGTTGTGGGGGAACGACTCAACGAGGTGGCAGAGATTGGAGACCGAAAGGAATTTCGATGAGAAACCTTTTACAACTGCAGGAATACCTTTTTTTTACCAGCGTTTACATACATCTCACATTCATGTCATCCCTTGTAAGGGAGATGAAATTGATGAACCCTGACTACTGAAACGAAAGGCAGGTGAACTCGATATGAGAAGAGCCAGAGCAGCAGGAGGCCTTCACCCAATAAGTGATGGGCCCTATAAGGCACACCATTCCAGATGTAGCTAATGCCTTCATCAAGCATGCTGCAGGAGCCATTCAACCTCCTAATCGAGATCTTCGACTAGTCTTAGGAGAACACGATTCCGAAGTGTTGAGTTCACAACCAGAACCCACACACTCTGAAATGATCAATGCGTGCAAAATTTGTTGATCACAGGTTGGACTGGATATTGGACTGGTTCTCTGCAAATCAGAAATAGTATCGAGGCAGATTCGTTAATTATTTCTCAGCTCGAAAATGTTGAAACTGCACTACTTTGTAGTTTTGGATTATTTTTTTGAATAATAAACCTTTGGAGTTGAAGTAAACCAAAATATGTTTTACGGTCCAAGATACTAACGTAAAACCCCAAAAAAAGTCAAATAAAACTAAAATCAGTCCGTCCGCTTGTGCACTTTACGTTGACCAAAACATAATATACTGAACAGACAAATGAAAGAAATTAATTAGGCTTTACTTGTAGTCAATTCGTTGCCTAATTCTGGAGGAACGAAAATAATATTATGTGGATTTGATTTTTGTTACCCAACTCTTATACACACACACACACACACTATGTTTGCCATAGGTGAGAATGGTGGTCTTCCCACACTAAATTTTCCGATTTATTAATACTCATACGCGATACTCATACAGCAAATTTCAGTTAACAGACCTACCAACCACCTATCTTTACATGAATTTCACACCAGGAAATATTGTTAGTTGGGGATGGAGGTGTGAAAATATAATGTAATTAGGTACACATATCATTGAAATCTCAAAGCAAAACACATAGATATTTCATTGCAGTTAGCAGATCCCTGGTAATTGTGCTATTAAATAACATTGTACTATTATTGGATTATAAATAACATAAAATAGATTACTACACAGTGTTATAAGTTAATATTATCGAAAGTAATTTATATCTCATGTGGGTATGGAGTGGACAGATTACTCAAACGATATCATTGAAACCACCAATCACAGAGAGGCCCAGAATCACGCCTCCTACTACCATTCGCGGTTCTATGTAATTTAAGGCCGCCCTGAATACTCATGATAAAATATCACCTTGCTCCCATTCTTTTCTCTCACTTCACTGCATGAGAAATTAAAGTTGAACCATCTCGATCGAACCTTCTTCGACTAATGTGTAATCGTTCGCCCTGACAGGTAGATTGGTCACATAGGTAGGTACCGAGTAATTAGAAAAAAAAATGTACATCATCTTCACAAAACATGGAATAGGTATGTGTACAAAAATTTTCCCCCCAAAGAGAGGAAAAAAAAGTGATAAAGGAACAACATGATTCCTCTCTGCAGGACCACATCCCACAACCTCATTTTCGTGTCATTAACCGGGTTTTTTAATAGAAAAGTGTAGTTTACATAGGAAACACGACAAATTTCACGGTGTCATGCCACGAGAAGACCTACCAAGCAACATGTATTTTGATTGCATTCGTTTAAATAAAAACGATCCATTCCCAGTTATCAACTTTTCCCAACAATTATTCCATCAGTCGTGAACATGGAGGACCAATCTCACCTGACACTTTTGTGAAAAACACTGTTAGGAACCCCTAAATAAATTTAAAACCTGATGATTGGTGTACCAATGGACACATTCTGTGCGGTGACAAGATGAAACCCTCATGCGCTACATGATGGTAGTGATCAGAGTGATATCAATAAATTCGATACATAATCTGACAGCACAAATTGGTGAAATACCAAAATTCCTTTGTAGCTTCCCTCCTGATCAAAACTGCTGATCAAAACTACATTTCTGAGAAAATTCCCTATAGTTTGAACGGATTTGGAAACAATAGCTGGAGTATCTAAATTTACCAAAACCACTCAACCTCCAATTTACAGACTACACCTACACTTCAACAGGCTATCGTCCAAGTTCGACATTCAAAAATATTTCCCCTAATTTTATAGTGGCTGTATCACGAAATCCCGCGTTAATACCCCTCCCTCCCATTCTTCCTCTACCTGATACAGTAACGGTGTCAATAGTCTGTATAGTTGAAGCGGAAAATCAATGAATTCTTTTGTAAGTCAGATCAATGTAAAGAAAGTCAATACCACGAAGAAGTGTTGAAGCGGAAAAGAAACTCAATTTTTAGGAATTGGATCAGTGTAAAGAAAGTCGGAATCACGATTCTATCTATATGAAGACATATTTATGTACCTATCTAGTGCAAAACCATTTGTTGCAGTTGAGTAGGTATGGTACATACTCCATTCTCCGATAGCAACTGTTTTGGACCATAGGAAAATAAGTGTTTTGATAACTTTCGGACAGTTTCAAAAATTCTTCTTCATCTGTTTACATTCATCCTTTCAGTTATGCTCTGCCCGTAGGTAAGATAACCTTTAAATACCCCAAAATTCGAACAATTTCATATCGTTCTCATCAACTTATTATGATTTTCGTGGACTTCGTCGGCTTATCTTAATAGATCTGTTTTGGAAGCTATCACTAAGGAATTTCATTGTTGAAGATGAACATAAACAAGTTGAGTAGTTTATTACTTACAGATGATACAAGCGATAAGCATCCAACAGTAGGACGCTTCTATGAGGCGAATTGGATCTCGCCTCTCTCCTCCTCACAGCAAAGTTCCTCTCTCTACTTGGAAAACTTGAAGAAATCTTTCTTCCCCGGTCCAATAATGTCGCACGCGGGTCTTCAGGCATCGCACACCGGAACGGTCACAATTTGTGCGAAAATTCAGTTGACGAATATTGAATCCACTGATTAGCTACCCCGATTTACACTGATACACGGTGATTATTTATGTACAAGTTCAGTCAATTAATATGTCACGTACAGGTAAAACTTCGAACTGACTTCTATTTGAACCGGTGTCTTGATACGACTGCAAGCAGCAACGCTCTCACCTGGAGCCTCGGATCACGACTGAATCACTAATCAAATGAAACGACCTTATCTCTCTTTAAACGGGCGATTACTAACGTTTCCAGTGTCCGTGATAGTCTTGTAGTACCACTCCAAGTCCAACCGTCTCAGACTATCTGCGGCATCTGAGCTCGAAGCCAAGACGTGTGAAATCAACAACGAAAAAAACTGCCCATAAAAAAAGAATAAATACTCGTGTGAAACGAGGAGAAAAACAGACTAAGTAACAGAAAGAAACGGAAAAGAGAAAAACCGCATTCAAAGACGAAACTTGGAGAAACAAAAATTCATGGAGCGCGGAAATAGCGTTGAGCCTTGTGGTGCCTTTTACACTTGACGGGGCGATGTTGCTTTATTTGTACACATGGGGCACCCAATGGCCATTCACACGGTTTTATTGAGAGAGAAAAACCTAGTGACGTGGGTCGTTTTTTATTGACTTTTGGTGTTGACCCGAACAGGAGGAGTAAATATCTGGGAGAGTAGACAAGAGGAGAAGGTTTTTCGTGATTCGTGTGACTAATACCGGTGACTAAACTAATGAGGGTTTGATGATATAGCTGTTATTAATTTCTGTAGGACCTTCCATTCTCTGTAAAAGTATACTTAATTCATAAAATCGATTAATTATCACAAGATAATACTCCTCAACTGATATGGATAGTTTGGTGACGGTTCAATGAAAATATGTACCGTCTACTTCAACTTTGAGGTGGCAGTGGCCTGAAAGATCACATTTTTAGGCCATTTTCAAAAGAAAACTGCAATTACAACGGATCCATAATTTTAATAAGCAATTTCTGAAAATTTACTGCTCACTACCTACCTGAAATCTATTTTCATGGGAAGATTTAGGTGAAGAAAGGCTTAGGTATGGTTTTTGTGGTGAATCACGTTAAGCAGGCGGTCTTTCAGTAAGTGAATATACGTTAGTGGGTAGGTAGGTATATTTGGAATCAGCCCAAAATCTCCTCTAAGCCCCAAAAAATAATTGGTCGAAAACCCATGAGAATAAGCTGATGTTGCCTTAAAAACCCCTCGTAAGTGATTAGATACATAATGCTTTGAAAATTCGCTCACTCAGTCATTACAGAGGCATTATCGTCATCAAATTTTCTAGGGTAAAGAAATCTTGTTTCAGAACAAAATATTATTACAAATAAACCTTAGCAGGAAGACTTGGAGTGGTGTGGGTCGGTAAGTGCAACTAGTTATATCGACATTATTTTTACAACGATAAAGAGCTGATTCAGCATGACGAAATCACCGAGTAGAGATAAGTCGATATTCTCTCGTGTACTCAAAGAACTCGTGTGGGGACCGACCCTTCACTGATACTCACAACAAACTAAACCTCAGTTCAAGTCCAACTACCGGCAAAACCACTTATCTTATCAATGCCATTTCACCTTTGCGAGCCTTCATCTGCTCGGGTTAGCCTCCCCCCCTACCACTAGATCACATGGAACGTCGCTCGACGGCCAGCCGAGGTCTCGATCTTCTAGGTCTGGCGTAACGCTTGTGGACCCCTCCTAGGTCTGTGAGTCATCCATCACGACTCTGTCTCGTCTCATTTGGATCTGAGGACGTCCGAAATGATGAAGGTGTTCGTTAACAGATAAACAGCTGACGTAGCGTCGCAGAGTTGTCAACAGTTAATAATATGTGTTTGAAGCGGGGGCACGACCGGTTACTGTTCACTAGACCTGATAATTATACGATTATGTCAAATGGAACAGCGGCGAAATTGCCTAATCATAAGACTATTGAAAACAATCAATAAACGAGGCCCCTCTGGACTAATTCCAAGATATAAAACTGTGCACTGCGAAGAGGTTTTGGGCCCTCACGCAGTCAGCAGCGAATGTATAATCATTGTATACTAGCACGGATAGTTATAGAGTCAACCTTCTCCACGCTTTTGAAATGTCACCACGTGCACACACTCATTAATTTGGACACCAACCTGGTCTCTGGTGATGGTCGTCATTATATATATTACTTCTTCATCTCTATACTTACGTGCTATGTTCTATGCATAGCATTTCTAAAACACTGTTTCCCATCAGGGTACAGACATGGGTCGGAACCTGCCGATTAAGACCTACGAATCGGATTCAGTACCCTCAAAAACTCCTGTATCCTAGTTTTCAGCTCCGAAATCTGAGTACATAGGTGGGAATGGGCTGAAGAAAAAACGGGTGACGTCATCAGTCAAATGCCTACGTCTCTCTCACTCGGTCCCTACGTGCGGGATGGAGATATTTGACAGACGACGTCACATTTTTCCTTCCCCTCCCTCACCCACTTCCGTTCATTTCCTACCCTACATAAATAGACTTTTTTGGAACTTCTTCAGTAGATCATCAATTTGGAGAATAACAGAGAGAATTGAAACAAGAGTTACCATTATCGAAAATGAAGGTATCCATTTGATTGGAACCACAATGATGAACTTGAATATGGGAGTTAGGAAGCCAACGCAACAGACCTCCAGTTCGCCCACCCGTAAATCGGTTTTATTTTAGCAGATGCTTCCTGTCGGTGATGGATACCACGGGGAACCCAACTAATATCGTTCTAATGTAATGAGCGTATGTTAATGCTGTTGATAAGTTGACATTTTGAAATAAGCTTTGCGTATCGTGACGTAGTTCGACACTAAATTATGAGCCTACCTATTAGGTATGTGCGGTGGGGGTCGGTTACGACATAGACAGCTGTTCATAGGACCCGTTTTTGGTCAGGTATAACTCATATGCAGCGACTTCTTTGAGATATTTCAAATAGAAATAAGCGAAAAAAAACAATAACCATGCAAGTTTCCCATTCCTTCATGTTGTGGGCTCTTCAGAAGCGAGAGTAACTTTACCGTCCCTCTTAATCAATGAGACCCTCTTGTAATTTATTGTCCATCGTGGGGTAGGGTGTATGCAAAATTGCAAAATTCAAATAGGTACGCAACAAGATTCAACGATACGTTGATGAGAGTTCCGCAACACAACAGAGTTTTTGACCAATCAATTTTCTTCATTCCATCGAATCGAGTTTCATGCTTACTATAAACAAGCTAAGCTTCAGGCTTTCTCTCAGTTACAGGGTCTACTGAACTTCGATAAAAAGGTGGGGTGGTAATAATACAGTAGGTAATATCATAGGCAAGTACTCCAAAGAGACGGGATTGTGAGTCTAACCTGTTGTTTATCTCAGTAACCAGAAAGTATATCGGGCTAATTGTGTATTATAACTACGGTAGTCACCAATGGTAAAACTGAGAACTTATCAAATGGGATCCATACAGAATACTAATGAACCGTTATGTAATGATTTGGTTTTCATACGTTTCATGCTGAAAATGGGACCAAGTTATTACAGGTTTGTACCCAACTATTTTCATGTTGTAAGCCCCTGAAAGGCTCGATAAACTCGGAATGAGCTCCAAACGGAATTCTTCCCTATACACTCGACTCTATGCTGGAATAATGCACAGAATCTATTTGGTAGATGAATTGCTTATGTCAGATTAGATTAATGGTCAATTTAGATGATAAAAAAATAGTTCAATTTCGACCAACTAAAATAAGAGGTGTATACAACGATGACTCACCTCGATTTCATTATTTCACTTGATGCTGCATAATCATACAATTCAAAACTTACGCCCGAAATGTGCCCACGAATGCAGGTGAACGGAACACTTTATCCCGTCTAGTCGGCAAAGTGTGTAAACAAACACTTATTGGGTTAGGGACCTCCCAACTCAACCTCTCCCCACCCCTGGCACTGATTACTTAATTAAGTTAAGGAACAAGTTCTCAGACATGTCGAGAACACCCCTCTTACATCTCTACTTTGCTTAGGCAAGAAATTTTTAAATATAAAACCGACAAGGACTGCGGTATCGGCGGTAAACGGATACGCTCAATACCTCCTGACCGCATTGGCATTCTTCGTCCAATGTTTTCGCTGTCGGTCGCGTTATTTTCTATTAATAAAATAACCTGCCTACCTCTAGACTTTTGATTTCTCAGTTATGGTCGCGTTTTCCTGTATCGATAAGATTGATACACATCGTTGAACCACTTGTATCTAGAGACAGAGTAGTCCTGAAAATCCGCTGGAGATATATGAGTCGACGTAGCAAACACTTTGAGAACAGACAAGCAGGAATCCAATGTACGAGCACCTATTCGTTCTGATAGTTTATTTTTAAAACCGTAGAATATTCTGAAAACTCAAAATGTTTCCTTCTTTCAAGCTGTTGCATGAGAGAAGTATAATTAGATAAACTTTTCGGCAGGAGAAAGTTCATAAATTCAGTTGTTTCATAGGTTACTAACATAATAGTGTACGTAAAACAATATCACAGAAGGACATCATCAGTCATTCAGTCTCTCGGTTATGAAGTAAGACAGGCCAGAAGAAACCCACTAGAACAGCAGGTTTTCCCCTGGTGAATCTCATGTACCGATTACTTCAACCATTTACTCGGTCATTGTGTTGATCGGTCGCTTTAGATTGAATTTCCTATTCGAATAGAGTTAAACTGTCAAGAATAGACACGATAGGATGCGATATGTCCTCGACATAACAGGACGAGCTTCCTTATAAACAATTATGAAGAACTTCAATTTGGGTGCTATTGATGGGTTAAAGAAGTAAAACATTTGGTTGTTTTCTGAAAAACTAAGTACCTAGGTATTCAATATTGTCATTGGTCACTGCATACCCACATACCTACTTTTCACCCATATTGCAATCGGCTTTATGGAATGAACTATTACAAATAATGTCCTACCGATGTAAATTTGGTGACCATGATGAAGTAGTAGGTATTGGTAGGCCTGAAGTGATATAAGACAATGCTGAACATTATTGGGGGACGAACTAAGTCACTCGCGATGAAGTTTGGAAACCCATTTCAATAAAAAAGAAACCGAAGTTTAAAAAAATGTTGTCTATTTCCACGAAAATTTGGAAATTATTTTTGTGGTTTATTTCTCTGGTTTCTTTTCTATTATTGGGGAAAATTTTTTGGGGTAAAGAAGTTGTATCTACACAGTTAAATGAAGAGCACGTTTCAAGTAATTTTTATGGTCTTAATTCTAACGCAAACCGTTTCTTCTGATTTCAAGTGATTTCTCACTTGGGAAAAATATTCGTACATTGGTGAATCCCACTATCAGGTCAATTAGCTGGTTTTTTCCAGGTCAATTTGTATGGCGAAGCAGATTTTCGGACTTCCAAGCACAAGGTGTCTAGTTGGTTTATTACTCAGCACATATAGGAACCAGCCAAACCATCACGACACCCTGGTATCGCAACTACCGCTCGCCATCGGCTTTACCAGACTAATGAATGTTTTCTGGTGCGAAACGACATTGAGCAGCATCCATACACACGCTCGGTGTAATGGATTTCAAAATACGGGACGTGAGGTGCTGGAGGGGTTGAAAAAAGAGAGGTATAAAACCCAGAGTTATTAGGTTAATGAATCATTATTTCAGTGAGATTCCACAGCTTCAACAGCACTACCTCCTACAATGATCGCTGCTAAGGTACGGTACCTACACTTCTACAGCACAAATAATTGTGTATCATACAACACCCAAACAGTAGAAGATATAACTAGTAGGTACTATTAAAACGTGATTCAATTTTTTCTGTACAATTTAAAACCCAAAAACTGACAAACATCATACGTAGTAATACTTATAATCGTAACTGAAACTCCTAGAAATCCGACTAAAGGCAACAAAACACGATACGAACGCCACCCATCCAAATGTTGTCTTTTCATTCAACTGTCAATAAAACCTCAATAATTCTGGAAAATTTAGGAATAATTCTGATAAATAGGTGGAATGAACCTGCTCTCGTGTGCTCAAGTGTGCTGACAGGCTCCTTGGGATTTTCCTGTCCCTTCGGGTGTTAAAAGAATCTGTTTAAGAGGCTGAGGAAATAAGTAGCCAAGAGATAAATCATCAGAACAAATTCTGATCCTCCCTTTGGTGGGACCTCGCCAGCCCGGGGAGTGTGGATCAATATTCAAATTTCCTGAATATAAATAAATGGTATTAAAATGATTATCAGTGAATCTTTTTCAACGAATCCTACCATGATCATAATCTCAAAATTGGTGAGTAGAATTATGTTTTAGGGAAACAGTAGGTACATCGTAGAACTTAATATTTCTTTACTGAATCAACCATTTCATTATACTCTACTTACCACCATGATTATAGGTTTTATTATAAAAACAGAACTAGTTAAACTTCTTCAAAACACCATCCACAAAGTTCCTACAATTTATTATTGATCTCCGACATCTTCTTATCATTATAGGTTCTCGTTCTCCTCGGAGCAGTCGCCATGGTCGCTTGTCAAGACTGGGAACACGATGGCCACCACGACTACTATGTAAGTTTAAACATCTGAATGTAACAACTTTGCCAACTATCATTTAATTACATTATCAATTCCATTTTTTGAGTATAGGTATCGCTATTTTGAACATTCATCTCTTTCATCAGGCACCCCCTCACTATTTTGAACTATTTTGAACATTCATCTCTTTCATCAGGCACCCCCTCACTACGCTTACGAATACAAAGTTCACGACGGACACACCGGTGACATTAAGAGCGCCCACGAGACCAGGGAAGGAGACGTGGTGAAGGGCTACTACACCCTCAAGGAAGCTGATGGCACCACCAGGGAAGTCCACTACACTGCTGACAAACACAACGGATTCAACGCTGAAGTCAAGAAGATCGGACACGCCCACCACGCACCTGCCTATCACGGATGGAACTAGAGTAGTATGAGGAGATAAACTATTTATAATTTTGATAATAAAACTGATGAAATGAATGCTTCGACTATTGAGTTGGCGCTATGTGGCGTCTTTAATTCCCAAAATCATGAGAGGAAGAAAGCGCTACCTAATGCGTTTACAAGCAGAATAAATTTATTCAATTTCTCACTGACGGTTATCCATGATTACCGAAAAACCAAGTGGTTTCTTGACAAGGCTAACTAAGTAACAAATCCTTGCCACGACACCGAAACCCTGTCAATGTTTTCAAATAGGACCACCATTGATGTCTAAATGTCCACATTCCGATACTATCCATACTTTGTGTAATTAATTGTATCCATAAACCAGAGACCCGTCATAAGTATTATAACTAGTAAGCTTCCGTGGATCACACAGAATGAGCGTGAAGGTTTTTACTTTTTAATATCTTGTTTTTTGGGTTCACCATTGATCAGCCGGTACCGTAGCACCAGATATTTCACATTATTCACATCACTTCACATGTACCAAGAGCCAAGAAGTAAAAACTAGTTGAATTGCTCAATGCGTGCAGGTGCCGTTTCGGCTTGTACACTCGTTTTATAACCAGCCATCACGTAGGATCTCAGATCCACACGGAGCCCGCAGAATCTCTGCCGGTTAATTTCACGGCTTCCATCGCACGCTTGTCAACTCGAATTCTGATGGGGCAACTACAAGGGACGTCTTCCGACCATTTCGATTGAGGGTGGACTCAGCTACATAGAGGGATCCAAAAGTGGGGATCCATTGGGGATTGTTATTACATAGGCCTATTTCATCGTGCCTACTACCTACTCCCAAAATGATATAAAAGACCCAGGACCACCGTCGGCTTCTTGCTAGTGTAAAAGTGGTTAGTCAGCATAAAGGTGATCGTCATGAATGTCCTGGTAAGTGATCTTTGGAACTACTTGTACAACTCAGCTTTCACGACTTGGATACTCTCTCAGGTATGTCATACTATCAATACAAGGTGCTATCTGAGAGCTAGTGTATAGCCCGAGCGTGGCATACAAGATTATCGTGAAGCCATGATATCAAAGGTTGGATAGTACGGGGGAGGTTTGCATTCAAGGTAAACCTTCAAACCTTCAACAAAGTTCAGATTATCATAATATATGAATCAGAACCAAGAGAGATCATGATGGGCCAATAACTCGATTTCTTAAAACTCTCCTCCCCAAAATACTCCCTCCAATCAGGATGTAAATATTTCAAAATGTCGTACCGACTGAAGATGTACCTATCTAGAAATATTTCCCCAATTCGATCAACGATGAAAACATTAGGTTGGTATGTTCATTATAAGGTTCAGGTAGTATATACCTACCGTTTCTTATTAAGGATTGGAACTACTAAAAACCAATAATATTAATAAGTCACAACCGAATTCTCCCCACTCCTACCCACAACTAACCCTGAAGATCAGATTTGAAATATATTTCAAATACTACCTATTTAACCAGTAAAATTGGGTAGAATAAAATATCTGTATAATGATAATAATAATAACTCTCGAGTAGTTCACTGCGGTGGTTAAAATGAATGACCTGAGGCTTCAAAAGCAGTAACTACGGTTCGGATGGGCAATTACGGTTATTCCAATGTATTCGTACAACAAAAATATTTCAGTGACAGCTTTCCAGAAAGGTGTTACATGTGGGGTATCCGAAGACTGGGACTTAGCGAAAACGATTGCCATAAGATCGCAACAAATGACAGCACGCGTGATCTTCCCTTCGTTTTACAGCCAACTGATTGCAATTTCGAGCTGTAATATTTTCAAGGATGCTGAATCCGAATTTTAAGTAGCAAATGAAAAACTACGACACACCTGAATTCCCCATCGTGTATTAATTCAACACATTGTAGATAATTCGCTTTTCTGTTTCTGTAACCAAAGGGCAATTCTTATTGAGAGCCTCACGAAATGGTGCATACGTGGTGTATCGAGATAGAACAAATAGGAGACAACGGTGGGTGAAAATGTGAGGCTGTGGCGTGATACCACCCTCCGCAACCGTCCGACGATGACTTCACACGAATGAAAATTGGCACCGAGTGAGTTTTCGAAAGTACTAAATCTGATTTCGTGGTCAAAAATACGAGAAAAAACCGAAGCAAACTCCCCATTATTATTAGAAGACAATAATTATTTATTCTTTCGTCACCACAAGGGGCAAAAATATCTAAGCTTCAAAAGTCAAATCAACTTCAAAATTTGAACCTGAGGGAGAGATTTACGTGAACCGGGGAGGGGAAAACTGGGTTACTCGGCAATCATGGCATATATTTTGGTAAAATCCCTTTGCATGTAGGTTTATATCTTTGAATAATCCGAGATTGAATGATAAACCACAAAAAACTTCTCAAATTTCAGACTGGAGGGAAGAGAGTTTTGGAAGAGGGGGATTGAGAAATCCATGATGTTTATCTGTCATTCAATACATTATTATGGTCAGGTCAATACCTTATTATGGTACTTTATTATGGTTGTTGTAATCCTTACATTGTAATACTTAATTATTGCCATGAAATTGGTCAAGAAGGGGAGTTTCAGGGGAGGGAATTGAAAAACTTGTGGAGAACTTGAGGAATTTAATTTTTTACTTGCCCAACTTGAATTAGTACGAGCGCACCGTAAATTGAGAGAAGGGGATGTCATCAAGGGCTTTTATTCTATGAAAGAGACCGATGGAACGACGAGGGAAGTTCACTACACCGCCGACAAAATCGTACTTATACGTATACCATTATAAATTACTTCAATTTGTGGCTGAAGGAGAGTTTTGGGGGATAGGGTAGGGGAAACCAGGTTGTCTTGTCATCACGCTACTATTTATTATACAATCGTTACAAAAATAGTTAAGTACCTATATATTAATTAGGTACTTGAAAAATCGTAGATAAGCTCATTTTGAACTGTCCAACTTTGTGTACTGGAGGGGCAGTTTTGGAGAGGTCCCTTTTAATGATGACGTCCTTGACGGTGAATGAAAGAGGAAAAAAATGAAATGAAAACAAATAAAATTTTTAGTAAGGAATGGGTAAGCCCCGGAAGGTTGGTTTAGAGTTATGGATTCAGAGTTGTACAATATTTTTCATCGAATTCCTTCTAGTGACTATTTTTCAATCACACCGCATACTAGAATCACTAGAGCTCTGAAACTGTTATTACATTTCGAATAGGTAGCCAGAAGATCCAGGTTTATATGGAGTTCCATAAAGACTCGAGTCGATTTTAAAGCTTTTCGACCATTCAGGGCTCAAATGAACTCAGAAACAACTGATGCGGAGGAGAGTTAGTTATGGCTTATAGCGCGGAGACCTCAAAGTGAATGTTGAGAAGGTAGCGAAAATATGAAACAGGAGGGTGTGGCAATTCGAAAGGACGCCGCCCAGCGGAAAAACGTATTTCGAGAGGTTTAACGTTGGGCATTATGTGGTGGTACTAAAGACTCAGAATGGAGGTATTTGTTATGATGAAATGATCGTTTGCAGGTTCTCTCGGTGGTCGTGTGCCTTGCTGTAACCGCAGCCGAACACCATCATGGCGGGGAGCACGACGGGCACCATTACGTCGATTACTACGTAAGTAATGTTCTTCGGCATTGTTCCAAAGGTTAACTACTGACTCTATACTCCAATTATAACTACCTATAGTTATTGTTCCTATGGGATGTAAATACCTCGCTTTAGATTCCAGTACCATGGCTTATTACGAAAACAAAATACTGGGTATATTCAAAGTCAAGAAACTAATAACTATTATGTACCTAATCAAAGTAGTAGGTAAGCTTGTGTATCTGATTAATTATTATCAATTAGGTTCGATCTAAACCAAAATCTACGTAATAATGAGTACATGGTACTCACCTGATTATATGGTAAAATGGGCTAATTATCAGCGAAAGTCGGTCGGATGAAACGTTCGTTCATGCAACCACCCCTGGATCCTCACAATCATCCTATAAGCATTCACGTATGCCATACGGGATTGACGTATACCTAAAATAAGTAGAAAAAAATGGGACATGAAAAATAAATAAATATAGCTTTCATTGAGGAGAATCACAGCCTCGCAGAATCTCAATCATTATTTCCCTACCAGTCAACAAACAATCAATTCAACTTTCCAACTTCTCCCTGAGAAAATTTCATTTCTCAGCCGGGACTCGAACCTGGGCCCCGGGTGACAAACGATTTCAGGCATGACGCTTGGCTACTACTTAAGAGACAGCAAAAATGCCGGAAAAAACGTATTGAATCTATTATTTATATTTGAATGTTAATAATATTCTCCATAGATATCCATTATTAAGTACCTACTGTTTAATTGAGAAGTGTGAGTCTGATTGCGTTTCAATAACGGTAGATACACAGATTTCTATGACGATTTTTGCGAAACTTTGTTATATTAGGATATTATACTATTCATCCTACCTACACCCTTCTTTCAACTATAACTGGTTATGAGCGAAAAAAAAAACAAGAAAAAATGAGGTGTACAAATCGGGAACCAACCAAGGATTCGAACCTCTTCAAACCTCTATAGAATCTTTGCCATCTGACCCGGGTCACCAGGAATCAGGTGATCTATTATTATTGCGCCATAATCACGCTTACGGGAAATCGAGTAGTAAACTATACTGACATAATTTGAGTTAAGCGCAGCTGGGAACAAAAAATAAGTGGTAAAAAAAATCTATTCACACCTGAAAACTAATCTATATAGTAGATAACTGCTATAGAGATAGCTACTAGCAAGGAAAGTGCGGGTAAACTATAAATGTAGTTCTGTAGGATGGATATGAGTTGGAGTGAACAATGATTCGGGTGAGAGCAATATTTGCAAATAAATAGGTTGAAAATTACCTAAGTTAAAAAAGAAATTATAATCGAATAATTGCATATCAGAATTTTTCAAAATAATAGAAGACTAGGTACCTACTTGAGAGTAACTACTCTACTGCCGAGCAGATTTTGGAAATTTCAACGATATCGTTACAATTTTTGATCATTCGGTTGTACCTACACTACTACATAATTATCAAATTAGTATGAATTTTCTTTTCTCAATTAGTAATATTGTTTTCATCAATACTGTTTCTTTGATTTTTCAGGCTCATCCACATTACGAGTTCGAATATAGCGTCCATGACCCTCACACGGGGGACTTCAAAGCGCAGCGTGAATTGAGGAAAGGGGACGTCGTCAAGGGCTTTTATACGTTGAAAGAGGCCGATGGAACGACGAGGGAAGTTCACTACACCGCCGACAAACACAATGGCTTCAACGCCATAGTCAAGAGATTCGGCCACGCCGTCCATCCAGACCACCACAGCCAATATTCCGAGATCAGCCATCACTGAGGGCCGCGACCAGTGGAAAAGAGTGCGTAGCGGCATAGATACCACCTGGGCCACTAGAATCACCAAAGAATCACTCAGCTAAGAACCCAGGAGACATACGCCAGCTACTAGATGCTAACATAGTGGCCAGCGACAATAATTATGTTATATGGCCAACCGAATAGTTACACAACCATCACTGGTAAGAGACCAATCCATAAGCCAGGAACCAATGTACAAATTCAACAGCTTCCAGACGAATCTACCCAATGCTCAACAAATTACTTAGCAATATTGGCACTCGAATACGCGCTCGGTTGCAGAAGGAATTCCGAGATTGGAACAAAGGAACTCAGTCACTAGGTATAGGTGAATGATATATGGTATATGATAATGTTAACTTTCAAGAATTTTTCTATTTTTCAATTCTTCATACAAACCGTTATTTTCCTACATAAAATTCTTGGAACTACCGGAAGACTTATCAGATGAATTGGACGAGAAAAGTGGTCTTCGAGGAAGGTAGACGAAATTATGAAACGTTGGTGGCAATCAAAAGATTCCTACTATATACGTGCCCACTTTACCTGTACAAGTTAGCGTAAATGAATATACCTCAACGAACTACGCTTGTAATGTATATGTAATAATTAATAATTATAAAATTAGAATGTAAGAATACTGCCAGATTGTTATATAAAACCTGTTTACAATATCTACTTTATTCATCCAAACACTTCGGCATAGGCCATCAATAAATTTAATATAGGTAAGAATCAATCAATGTGATATTAGGTAGATAAGAGTAGAGAGATAAGTATAAGTATAAGACTCCACGAAGAAAGTTGGACCAAAGTATCAAAATGAAACCCCTATTATTCGTCATCGTCCGACGTCGTTATGAGTTTGTGTTTATCTGAGTGATTGCGAAACGTGATCAGGGTTGAATGGCTGGATCAAATCCGATTTGTATTTTTGCGAAACAACGATAAACTTCCACGTCAGGTAATTTGCCACATATAAGGAACATCAGCTCACGATGAATCAGGTCTTATTACGCTCAGTAATTCATCAGACGAGTCGAACGATACCATATCTTGGGTGTAGAGCGTGTCGATTGCCATTGAATCAATCAGTTTTCTAAAACATTGAAAAATGATAATCGAAATTTGCGAGGGTAGAACTCTCAGGTAGGTATTTACTTACTTACTAAAAAAGTCAAAATTTGTGTTGATCAGAGGACATCCTTTTATCTACTTAGTAGCACTTTTTTGATTCCTACAAAATGGGTACTGTTCGCCACCTAATAGTTTTTTTAAACAATAACGCAACAATATAATATTCTAGCACATTTCTTGGCCTACTGGTAGGTATTGGTAGGCGTGATAAAAAAGGGGGAGCTCTTTCGAGTGTTCGGGGTTGTAAAATTAGGTAGAGCCTGTTTTGAAAGAGGAAGGAATGAATTAATTTTATTCTGAATCAGGAATGAAAATTTTCCTACCTAAGGAAAGTTCGGCGGAGATAAAAGTTTCGGGGGACCTCAACCCCTTTTGAAAATAATAGCAAACCAGCAAGTAAGGCAAAATAAATGTTGAAAGGCTTATTACTGAAAAGGGTTTTCAAAAGGGAAAGCTTCCACAAAAGTCTGCGGAAGTCTTCACCCCTGGGGGGAAACACTCGGAAAAAATTAAGGGAAACGACAGCAAGGGGAGGAACTCACGAACCATCGAAAACGGATCGACTACTGGTCGGGGTTCATATATGTTAGAACGGGCGTGGCACACAGGATCATTATTAGATGATTGTAGCATTACACAATGCCAATTAAGCTTGATAAGAGCAATTATTTTATTTTATCTAAGAGCAATGCTTTGAAGGCGGAAAAGCCTTAACGGCATGCCAGAGTAAATTTATTACGAATGTGATACCTGTGCGGCAGGTATAATAACTAAAATTTGAGTAGATAAAGTAGAAGATCTAGAATTAGCAAGAATCGTAGGAGCATGCTTACCGCAAGATATAAGGCGTACATACCAACACAAGTTTCTTTAAATCAACTGAAAAAGAGAATCTTACGTCGTGTACCTCTGATACGGCTCCAATAACTATGTCAATGATACCATGGGATCATTGGTCTAGTCATACAGAGTATAAGAACTAGACAAACTACCCTTCATGTTTTCCCAAGTTTCAAATAATCCAATAATATAAATCCAACAAATAATTCAGTTTATCCAACCTGATGTTTTAGTTCCAAACACCTTCGAAATCGGTGAACCGAAACCGTGGAATACTGGATGGAAACCTAGTCAGTCAGAGTCAGTCACTGATTTAGCAATTCCGGTATACCAAGTCCTTCGGATGATGAGGAAAACGACTGGTTTGAAGGAACTCATTGCTATACGAGAGTAAGGCGTCACAAGAAATTTTCAGTTCGTCAGGACTTCGGGCCTGTTGCGTTCCTAACGTGATCTGCGGACTTGTGACCTGCTACCTTTACCAATGTATTGATTGGGTAATGTTGTTCTTTCTAAAGAAGATGCGAGCTCTGTGAGCATACTGGTCACTGATCTTGCAGAATCTATAATGTAACCTCGACAACCTCGACGTCCGGAGCGAACTCGCCGCACGTTCGCAACGATAGTCAAGGTTCGATTTTCAAAAAGTTTGATTTTCGCCGCACGTTCGCGTTTCGTTTAGCAACTT
>JAEMON010000008.1:10019514-10041802 GCA_030264115.1 Lygus lineolaris | reverse complement strand
AGAAAGGAAATGGGGAGCAACTTCAGTGATTTCCAGGAAAATTGTCATTCATGCCCTTTCTACTTTAATTAACTACTTACAATTATCATAAGGTACACAAAAATGAACGGACGAGTTGATTCCCACATTCCCTGTTGATACACTTAGCTCTGAACTTACTACAATAAGCTAGCCCCCATTTTGAATCATCAACAATAATAGTTCTAGTATTATACTGCGGTGACGGAATTTTACAAATTGCAGGCACATTTGGGACATTAAATTTGTGTTTATTAATCATGCTTTCTGTTTTCAAAGAGTTTAAGATTAGCAGTAGCAATCGCACTGGTGGGTTGTGCCTTGGCGTACCCGCAGCACGGAGGATACGGAGGCGGTTTTGGCGGAGGCTACGCTGACGCTGGCGCCGGTGCGGAGTCGGACGGTGGCGCCGCCCACGGTGACGCCCACGGACACCACGTGGACTATTTCGTAAGTCATTCGTAGTGTAGAAAGAGAATGTAATCGGATAATGTGCAAAGGAAGAGTAGAGTATTACTATAGTACTTACTCTACTTACAAGCCTACTTATAAAAGTATTATATAAAGGCGGGATTTTTTTTTTTTTTTAGACGGTCCTCAAGTTTCAGAAAATTGGAATACAGATTTGGCTTTAGGAATCCTTGAAGACCATAGGTTTCCTTGAAACTCGAGGGCCCTCTATAAATCCCGCCCTTTACCTTACTCTTATCTCGATGGGTTATCCGAGGGGTCGTAGGTCTCCACAAGGTAAACCTGGTAGTCCGAGGGGTCGTAGGTCTCCACCAGGTAAACCTGGTAGGAAATGGATAGGAAAGTCTCCCAAATGTCCACCTACCGGAAGGTGCCGGGTGGCTGAGCGAGTTAGCCTCCGTCGTTAGCAGATAATTTGGAACAAGTGACTGAGGTCTTGAGTTCAAATCCCAACGCCCCCCATAGAGCTGTGAGGCATTTTGAGTCCCCTCATAACTTACACTTCGTTCTCTCACGATCCATTAGTAAGCGCAGATCACACAATAGATCAGTAAACTGGGTTGAAAATCGTGAGTAAATAATTAATCAGGAATAAATTATTTCATAATGAGATACGGAAGAAGACACAGAGATAATAAATTGAGTGATAACTTATTGAAAGGAGCTTGAGAACAAATGAAAATTAGGTATCATTCCTTCAAGACAAAAATATGATTCATTAAGAATTTCGGTGATATTCATGACGATCCCCCTGGCCATCAGATATTAGACTAGGAATTCCCCGTAGAAACTAGTCAAGGACCGTTGCCTGATGTTTTTCATCATGTTCCCATCATGTTCCAGGCCCCTGCACACTACGCGTTCGAATACGACGTCCACGACCCCCACACCGGTGACGTCAAGAGTCAACACGAAGAGAGGAAAGGCGATGATGTCAAGGGCTTCTACACCCTCAAGGAAGCCGATGGCACCACCAGAGAAGTCCACTACACCGCTGACCACAAAAACGGATTCAACGCCGTAGTCAAGAGGACCGGCCACGCGACGCATCCCCAGCATTACCACACCGGTGACGACCACTGATCTCTCCCCAATCACGACTAAAATACGAATCATTTCCTACGATTATCTATAAAAAATTGTATTTTTGGTAAAATTCCCCTCGACATGGAAATTGAGTTTTTTGCGAATAAAAGGCGTTCTAGTCCTCCTACGTACTAACGAAGAGCTCTCGACCGAGAGGGCAAATAATGTTACGGGTCTTCAGTATCGTTGGGTGCATGTTGAGGTTTTAGATATATTATATATTATAGTTTTTGATACGAGAAATACAATGTTTGTTTTATAAAATCATATTGACCATTTATTATTCTTATCCTACTTCTCAAATCCATAATAGCAAGGCCTCAAACCTCAGCGGCCACTCAACCCGTCCAACGGGCGAATAAACCAGACTTGGGAATTAGCTGTACAGATTCGTATTGGTCCAGCTACGAGAATCTGGATGATTAGGGTCAAAGTTTAATACGACCAATCAGAGGAGCTGGTCAGTATAGGAAATTCTACAGAAGAATTTGATATACCTATGTGCTTGGAGAACGAATTGAAGATGAGTTATAATCATGTTCGGTGATCAAGAATGATAAAGTAAAGCAAGTAAATGACCATTTACCAGGGAAACTACCAGTACCAGTAAAAAAGGATGCCCAAAAAAGAGTAAGAGGATAAACTCTCCATAAAAGGATAAGCGGTCGATTTCCTCACCCCAACACAGCATTACAATATTATTGGTTTGGAACCAAGTGTTGAATATCTACATCAAACACCTACCAAGGATTCACCATCACTATTGTTTATAGTAAGGTAGTATTCATATTTATCGCTTTTTCTCCCATCACAAATCGAGGGAAATCAGTGTTTCTCCGGAGGACAGAAATAATTCTTAACAGATAGCAAATTTCCTGTCTAGGACTCAGAACGTTAGAGGAACAAATCACAGTTTTTTGAAAATTAGTAGGTAGATACCAATAATAATGACATCAAACATTGAACAAAAAAATTCATAGTCTGTTAAAATAGGTCATAATTATTAATTGTCTGATCCCAGAAGGCAAATTTTGAAGAAGAACCGTAAACTGGCTCCATATTTCGGGTACTAGAAATCACAGAAAACATTTGGTTTTTGTTTGGCGATGCACTGACCTAAAGGTCTTAGTTGCAACTAAAGGGGAATTTGGAGACATTTTTCCTCTTACAATAACATTGTCAAGTTGCTGGTTATCTGTGACTAAATCACGCTCGAACGGCTCCTGCGATTTCCATATAAGGTGTTTTGAAGAACGATGGCAAAGTACTAGGCTATAAATTGTATATTCTCCATGGCCAGGAGGCAGAGTATCAAGGCAAACGTTCTGGCCGTAGTAATCTAAAATTTGAGAGGCTGAGTGCTATGAAGGATTTACGAAGAGTAACATCACGCTTTTCGGCGTTGTCACCCGTCATTAATTGTGACAATTATTCAAAAAGTCTCATCATCATTCTAGGGAGAAGATAACGAAATCCAATAGGTACGAAGTGTAGTTTTCAGAGATGGGACGTAATTGCAACTAGATACCTAAGTACCTAGTTCACTAAAATTGATTACTTTAGGTTTTTAGAGTCATCATACAAAAAGTGTCCAAAAGTTTTACAAAAGCGAAAGAAGAGAATTTTGATGTTTTTTCAATTTTCTCAAAAGCTTGCAGATATGACAGTAAATTATTTGTAAATGAAACAGAGTTTATATCGTTAATCAGATATTTTGAGTTGATTCTGAATTTTTTCATATATAGGTACCTACTGAACAAAAAAAAGTTCACCCGAAACCCAAAAATATTTTTTCAAGTGATCGACAAGTTTTGACATGGGACAAATAATTTAATCATACCTATCATTTTCTAAAAGCCCCATGCCCTCAACCAATATATTTTCAGTGCAAAAACCGCTAAAAATATGTTGAAATAGTTCCTAATTATTAATTTACCGTACCCGAGGAAGAAGGCCCATTCTGAAGAAGATATTTGGCGATACACTGACCTCATGTTCTCCTGGTAAATATATAAAATAGGCTAGTTGGGCATAAAGCCAGAAAATAAGTAGCAATTGAACGTTGTTCTGCAACGGCTATGAGATACCAGTTGAGTACGAAGCATTTTTTTGGAATCATACCTGAAAATGAATCCCAAACAGACTTGAAATTTAAATCACACATTAAAAAAGGTAATGCATTATCCTGAAAATCCCCTCCAACATTTCGTATGGAAAACGAAGATGTATTATTTCCTTGCTCCATTGTAGTAGAGGATTTGATTGAGTAACATCGCAATAGAGAATAGCAGCGAATTGACACCTCAGGCATTTCAAAGCGTTTTCGCGAGAACCTTAGATAATTACTCTCGTAATCATCAACGCACTAAAAATGCAAAATCAGAGCGTCAACTGCAGCTCAAGTGACTTCAACTGTGACGGCCGGAACACCGGTCTTTACCGTCAGGTACAGCGTAACTTTGATCAAAGCTGCGGTTTCCTGAATAATTTTGAATTTTTACGCTTTTCCTTCGGAGATAAAAATGAGGAAACGGAACCCTGGGGGATCTAGAAGATCCAACGGATGCTAATGTGATGTTTATGTGACGGTCGAAGAAGTAGTATAGAGAAGTTTTAAAAATGAATGTATCTAGGTCGTTAAACATTCATGAAGACCACAGGAACAAATCTTCGTGATCGTAGGCCTAGCTCAAGCATAGCATCGACTAACGTGTGCCTTCCTACGTGCGGAACAGGAGAGCAAAACGTAGAAACTTCCAATTTGAAATGCCTGGGTGTGTTTGGTGGTGAGTTTCAAACCCTCCTATAGAGATTTCCACGTTCCACACCTCTATTCAATTGTGCAAGCCAAACATTGTTTTAAAAAAAATTGAACAATTTCCAACCAAAACACAATGTCATCGTATTAAGAGAAGTGCTGTGAGGCTATGGGGATCGATCATGAAGATGGTTCGGTTGGTGGTTGTTGGTTGATTGTGATGGGTGAGGGTGCAGAACCAATGATGAAGTAGTAATGTTGAAATAGTCCACTATATCGCTGTTTGTAAAGGCTCTCATGTCCGTAATGAAGTCAAAAACGCCGTAGTTACAGTTGAAACTCCTAATCTCCTTCAACATTTGATATTCAATTATTATTAATTTGAAGTATGTTGATCGTAGAGTATCAAAGTAGTGATGGAATTGTAGAGGGTCGATCAATGATACAATGATACCTATACAATGCCTATTGTATATCAATTATACCTTCTTTTTATATTAAAAATTCCAATATCCAAGCTTCTCTATGGTTACTTTAATTGTCAATCACATTGTTCAAATATCAATATTTTCATCATTTTTATTCGATTTTAAAGGCCCTGAAGATGGAGACGTTGGCACCCACTTCTTTCATTGATCGACCCTCAACAATTCCATCACTACTTTGATATTAAATTATAAGTGTGGATTTGAAACATATTGTCCAAGTTGGTAGGATGATACATAAAATAAATAAATATTAGTACAATACAACCCTGTGGATCAACATGTGATGAGCCCAATTTAATTTGATAAATATTGTGATAGTTTAGCATACCCATACTATAGTCGTGGAGCAAAGCTTTGATTTGCCTAACCCATGAAACGTCACGGTTTTCACCTATTCCAAAATACAGAGAAATTCCTTTATAGTGGAGAACGGACACACGTGTGACCAATGATAAGTGTTACCCCTCCATTAGTGGACACGTCCCTGTCCGAAGAAAGCGTCCATTAAGGGGCCTCTCTTTATTTTAATCGTTGGAAGGGAATAACGCATTATTTTAACAAACATTCAATCAATTCATTGATAATGGAATCGAATAATAAATTCTACACCATCTAGCAGAAAGAAAACTATACATTTTCGGGTTGTTATTGTACTAGTAGATAAATATTTATAATCGTAATAACTCTGTCTGTTTGTCCTCATGTTATGTTCCGTTTTTTGATATAATGTATTAACATTTTTCATTATAATATTTTTGATGTGTAGGGGAATATTTTTGGATGAGTCTAACTTAAATAGTAGGCTGTCAGCTACTATATTTCCTACACCCTCTTATCTCTTCCTCCATGATGATATCAGCCTTCCTAAGTAACGTCGACTGGGGAGACACGATCAAGCCTAAATACGGGTAGTTCGTGCAATTTTACAACTTTTCACGTCAAATCCGGACATGTTCCAATCCGACAAGCGGACCTTTTAGTGACGAATTCAACTATACCAGAACGACTTCTGTGAGCTGAGACGTTCAGATTTGATACACCGGGATAGATCAAACAGAGACATTGGTACCTATCACAGTAATTGTCAAGCACATTGGTTGATGATTGATGTCACATTTTCTCATGTTCGCACTTTTGGAGTTGATTGAGAGGGTAAATTACGGTCATGCTTGAAGGTTCAACCGATTTTGACGCGGTATACTATAGTATTTTACCACTTCGTCGGGGCGCGTGAGCGGCAATAAGGCCGCCTTTTCACATTTTTGAGTGTGGTTTATCTTCAAGGGGTTGAAAGGGGGTCGGAAGTGGTTTGTATTCTCAAGTGACAATGTTTCCCACCAAATTGCAGCAAAGATAGGTAATATTTTACTATTAACAATATTTTTAAGGGTAGGTATATGCTGTCAATGGAACAGAATGTGATACTTCTTCTCTAACTTTTTCTGTGTAATGAACGTAATTTTCTGTTTACGAAAATGTAAAAATTGCAATATTTGCCCCAAATGAAATACTCCAATGTTCTATAAATCGTTGAGATAGTTTTCTGAATACCTAGAAGGAAACTCTTTTTGAAAAAAGTAAAGAAAAATACTCGGCGCTCCGCGCCTCGGCAGGGGTCCCCTGCACCCCCGGTTAGTTCCACTTCAGCCCTACTAGCAAAAATTGAAAAAAACATGTAACATGCTTCTTCTAGTGTGCTTCATATTTATGTTGTGAATGTACCTGTTAATAGCGCTTATGATGACTCACTACTTCTTATCTTATATAATAACCGCGTCATAACAAAATATCGCATAGGTTACACCAGGTTACACGATCCTTAGTTCCATATCATCGACTAAGCAAAATTTCGTGACTCGATACTGTTCCTAGTTACCGTTCCCGAAAAACCTAACACTTTTTGCCAGTTAGGTCAAGGCTAAAGCATGTTCCATGCAAAAATCATAATAACGATGCAAACTGAGGGCGGCCAAATCGCAGCCCACGCGCCCGGTCATGTGACAGCAAGGCACGCGCCCGGACGAAGGTTAATAAATTACTATCACTAAAAGTCTGTTAAGTGTGTGACTATTCTGTGCAATGCACGGGTTAACCAGCTAGTAGGAATATAGAAATATTATGTTGGTAAGGCCAATAAGTGTAAGTATTTGCCTATTGCCACAATGCAATAGCCAAATGTGTCTATTTGCATACGATAGCCTGTGCGCTGTGTCTGATGTAGCCGAAATATCTCATCATCACGATCTGTTTGGTTTTCTTGTCAACCCGAAGCGATGGACACATCCCCTTCATGTCTCTGTCCTCACGTAACCTCCCTTTTGACCCCAATTTTCTCACCTACTTTTCCACAGAACGAAGGCCCGCCCGATTATGCAAGAATAACTCTCGTGGAGCAATATTGATGAACCCCCTAATTAAAATACCTAAACGCGAGCGTTTTCATCGCCAGAGCCGCGAAGATGCCGTGAACTGGAGTGTGAATCCCCTAGTCAGAGGTTCACTGTGTGTGGGGCGCTGATGAGGGCAGGAAAGGTTTCCGAAACGTCTCTATATATACTCTACACTCCAACTCAAGGTATCGTCAGTTGTTTCGACTACCTCCAGCACACAACATGAACTCTCTCGTGAGTGAATATTTATATTTCGATTTCGAACAACTTAGCCTATTTATATACGAGTAATAGGTCGGAATTTCGACCTAACAATATTGCTGTTAAAACCCGAGCTTTTTGGTCTCCTTATGTTGGTTCTTCAGTGAACTGGTTCTGTTAATCTCAAAAGGTCATCTCACGATAAGTAGGTACTCATCACTCCGCCAATATAGGACCTACCTGGAAATACCTGGGAAAATTGCACTAGAATCAACATAATTCAGTTCCATTAGATAAATCTTCTACCTACGTTCCTAATGTGAAATAAAAAAATTAAAATTTAATTGTCCCTGACCTATATGAAATAAATCCGATCAAGGTGCAACAATTTACGGTTAGTCTCGCTTCAAATCGACTGTGCTTCGATGATAACATTAACATGAATATAATATATTAATTTATTGATTTATAACAATATTAACTATGTAATATTTAACTGAAACTATAATGTTGCAGGCTCTTATTGTTTTGGGTGTGGTGGCACTTACCATGAATGTATCAGCTCAGTATGGAGGTCATGAGGGTGGTTACGAAGGACACGATGATCACAAGGATTACTATGTGAGTGGCTCTTTCATTTAATCCATTCAATATTATTGCATCGAAGAAGGGATTTTTGACTGGCCTTAAAAAACCAGGAAGGTCTCTTTATCACTTTCTTTACTATCAATCGAAGTAGATCGATTCAAGAGTAAGATGCAGGAAGGCCCGAAAATGTTTCGTCGAATTTCATAGTTAGCAGTAAATGAAGCAGTTCAGGAGCAAGCCTCACTTCCCAATTCTTCTGACCAATTACCTGCTAAACTTGAATGATTCAGTTCTCATTATCAAATTATATACATTAGGCTGTACTAGTGATTCTTGAATAATTCAATGATTAAGAACAGCATACTCCAACGATTCTCAGTAGGTAAAGACAAAGACTGCCTAATAATATATTGATTGATATTAGTTTCCTATTATGGTCTGGAATCAAACACATGGATAATAGTCAGTTCCGCTAAACTCAAAATATCTATAGCTTTTCGAAGTCAAATGAAAGGTTTTCTATTTGAAATTGAAGGTTATCTTGTTCAAATAAAGCAGGAAACCTTCAATTTTAAATAGAACAACAGATGTATGGTTAAAACCATACATTTGAAAACGAAAACCTTACGTACATTTGAAATGGAAAACAATACGAGAAAAATAAAACAATACATTTAAAGAAGAAACTATCAAAATTATTGACAAAAAAAGCTATAATAGTAATGAGAAGGCTGTCATTGATATACCTGTCACTAGTTCAGGTCTTGAAATTCCTCCTCTTATCCCTACTTAAAAGACTTTTGGGTTTTATTTTTAGGCATTTATTTGAATCATTCAATTATTGTTGTATAGATGCGTTGCCAGTCGCTCAATTAAGAAAATTAGATGCGTCTTACTGATTAGGTCGTGAGAGTGCACTGTTACGGCTTCCTGTACGTAGGTACAATTTTACAAACCTGGAACTCAAGACTGTCTAGGAATTGAACCCCGGATCTTCAATCCTCGAATCCCACGCTCACCTCTGCTATCCAATCTGACATCTACATTTTTCTAATCTAAACCATCCACACTGCAGGCTCCACCACACTACGCTTACGAGTACAAAGTCCACGATTCCCATACCGGTGACGTCAAGAGCGCCCACGAAACCAGGGAAGGAGATGTAGTCAAAGGCTACTACACGCTCGCCGAGGCTGATGGCACCGTCAGGGAAGTCCACTACACTGCTGACCACAAGAACGGATTCAACGCCGAAGTCAAGAAAATCGGACACGCCAGCCACGTCCCTGCCCCTGCTCCACACGGCAACTACAAATACTGAATGATCTCCGAATGAACCCACCGAATTTTGTAATTATTTTCCATGTACATTTTAGTCCTCTTCTGTGATATGTTTTTATATCATAATACACTTTTTATGGAAAGAATCCAAGTTTGCCTTCCCACTCTCAAACGCTTCATTCCTCCATTCCCTCATTGTGTTGTATTTATTACTAAGAAATCATGTTGGTATTATTATATGTAGAATGATATTCAGGAATGACTGCAGAGTGCGGCACCGCCTCGACAATCGGCATGATCGAGGGAGTCAGACAATACATTGAGGTTTTCCCAGTTAGCATCCTGTGATTGTGCTTAGAAGGTCCTAGAAGTTTGGGTGGCTTATTGCATTTTTTAGTAGATCAGTTGATTCTTATTTTGAGCAAAATATCCTTGGCAGCTCGCCAAGTAGCGGGACCCCTTGATCCTTGGAGTATCGAAGATTGGATAGGATTTTCATATTAGTCCTCATGTAGGTGACCACCAGACGAGGAAAGAGACTTTTCTAGGATCTACAGAGTCTAAGGACAACTAACTTAGCTAACGATACAAAACTCAACGAATTGTAAAGGTGATGGAGTTTTCCCGTGATACTGACTATTATAAAGTCACATGCGTTTTCATGTTGTTAACATACATCACCAAAGGAAACAAAAATATGCTTTCCAACTATGGTCGATCTAAAAATGGTGCAACTGACAACAAGGCACAACTTCGGTATTGAGGAAACTAAATACAACAGAAATTTCTCCCTTGCGAGGGAAAAACATTAAATCATGTTTAATGTTTTTCAGGAGAGAAAATGGCCTTGGAGCTCACTCAGCTGATCAGTGACAATAACCAAAAGCATCTTGGTACAACTAGACCCCAAATGGAGCCGATATAACGTGGTAACTAAGAAATCGGTCCGTGGTAACTAAGAAAAAAAAGTTGCATATTTGCGTGTCGGAATTCACAGAAAGACCCCCAGCCCTAAAACATTAAACATGTTAATAAACCACGCAATTTTTAAAATAATAATTTATTGTGAACAACATTTGTAATTTTCGTACAATGGGGTGTGTGCATAGTTTTTTTCGTTTTCCAAACCATAAATCTTAGCGAGAGCTTTCCGAAATGGTGCAACATGAAGCGTATCATATTAGCATAATATAAGGGTCTTGAAGTTAATATTGATGACGTCACCGAGCCCCTCCCGCCCCTCCCTGAGGGGGGTCCCTCAGTGCCCAAATAATTCTGACGTCACCCGCCTCTTTCCAGCTCTTTTCTGGCTCAACCAGACGGGATTTTCAGTTGAAAAGTGGCTCACGGGGGTTTTAGAAAACGCTGAAAACGAATTTCAGGTCAAAAATGAAATTTCCGACCTAAGCGCACACTCCTATTATTACCACAATCGTCCCTTCGCTTCCTACCAACTGAAAAAATCTGGGTGATGACCTATGAGGTGTCCAATAATATTCACCTATTTAAGAATATTCTTAGGAATTCAGGTAAGTAACACCTTCGCACGTAGGGCCTTCGATTTCACAATAATCATGTTTACTGGTATAACTGGTGTAAATAGTATACCTAACTAATGTAACTGGTTTTGAAAGCAAAATTAGAAGATCGTTCTAAATTATTAATGTGAGGCGGTCAGTGGAGCCATTTACTGAAACGCTCTCAACAAAATTAGTTTCAATAATATCGGCGTCAAAAATAGAGATAACTTGGACATTGGGCCAAATTAACTGACTTATTGCAATGATTCCAGGCACGAATTAAATCACTCGCGATGAAGTCATTATGGGAACCCACTTCAAATAATGAGAACGGAGTTGATGGAAACTGCCTCCTTCTTCATACTCCGATTTCGACAGTGTGACATCACAGATGTGCTTTCTTGTTTGTTACGGTGATGAGATGACATCCCAATCTAACATTTTTTTTTTTCATTTTTTTTTGGAAATAAACAGGTTTAGCATTTTTCAAACATAAGTTCTGTACAAAGGTACGGCCTTACGGGTTAAGTAGCTACTGTCATTATAGAATCGCGTCATAGTAAGAATGATTACAAATCAGAGGACAAGTTGGAAAACTTAGGAGATAATAATTTTTGGACAGTCCCTAGATTTGAGACGGTTTAAAACAACGAATGCTGTTGAACACTGTGCGTCAGAAAAGTCTAAAATTGAGAGAATAGTAGACAACGCTTTTAGTGGATTATGGAAAAATGGGGCCTATACGAGTACAATATAGGACGAACAATTTTAGTAGGATATTTTCGAAAGTTTCCTCCATTCGAATCTATTGTAGTTTAGTCTACAAGTAACCTTGCAGTTTAAAACTTTTTACTAACAAACAAACAAGAACCTTTTACATTACAGATGTAGCTTAGTTTTGTGGATATGAATGAGCACGGTCCTCTAGTACGCCTGGAAAAAGAGAGACTGTCAGTTATCATCACACGCCTGTTTGACGGGTCAGCATCAATCGCCTGTTTGACGGGTCGGCATCAAACGCCTTTGTAAGTTGGGAAAGTTTGGAATACAAACAAAATTCTGGTCACGCATAAATGAGAAAATTTGCTAGACTTATAATCATTTGTTTACTTACGATCGTATAACCTGTACTCGACGGTGGGTTGTGTACTTAAATTTCTCTTTATCACTCGAAACTCTTCCAAGAGAAAGGTACATAAAAATACGACGATGAATTCAAAATGTTTTATGTTAGTTTTATGTCAACTTGTACAGAAGTGGGAAACTTCAGACATGTGGGGTGGGCAGAGCTTCCCCGCTTTTATAACAGAACCACGATGTACAGAACCACGTGAAATGTCACCGAAATTTGTCACGTAATTTCGGAGTTAAGCGTATGACAACAATATCGTGCACACGCAGACGCAGGAGCTATTACTAATCCAATTGTGACAAAATTCGTAGGGTATCGTCATTGAGTATAAGCCCCCCACTACCCTCCAAATTTAAGCAAAATAAATCCATCAGAAACAGTGAAATCGAAGTTTCGTGAAATTCACGTTTTAGAATGCTCACACGTTACAAGCGGTCCGATCAATAGGAGACTGTCTAGGGGTTAACCTGCATAATCCCTGAAAATGTCTTCAAAATTGGACCATAATTTCTCACGCCTAGTTTTGCCTGAGACAAGGAATAATCGACAGACAGACAGAGACGGAACCAAAGTTGTTCAGAAAGCTCTGAAACATAAAAAGCGAGGGGAAATGTCGATTTTGGAGGACAAAATTATTTTTGTTTTACTTCTTGCACGAATACAAATACCTACCTTCGGTAGTGAGGAAGCAAAAGTAGAAGAATAAGTTTGGATAGACCGAACGACTGAAGATCTGTCGTCTGCCAAGTTGGGAGGGGAGTAGTTGTTATAGCTTCATCACTTTTGCAACATTGACAATATATAATCAGGCAATGAAAATTTCACTGAAGTGTTAAGTCCTCGAAGGTATTTATAATACATTTATATTCACTGCGTGAGAAGTTGTCGGCGTCCGGTCCTCACCAATCGGCCTCCTCGACTAGGCGAATTTCCTACTTCGGAACCTGAAGCGACGAAAATCAAAGCGATCGATGGCCTGTTTTCAGGTAGTGGTGGGCCAAGCTAGATTCTTACTGCTCCCAGAATCCACATCCCTTCTGTTTCAAAACGTAGCGGAAAGGTACATCAGATTAATAATAGGGAGCGCGTAATTTTTTAGATCAAATGCATTTGGGTGGAGCGGTGTCGAAGTCAAAACCCATGTGCCAATTCTTAGCCCAAAACTCAGTTTTATGGTTAACCAATAAAATAACTGGAAAGGGGGGAGCGACGTCAGAATTATTTGGGCGCTCAGGGTCTCCCCCAGGCGGGTGTTAGGGGGGGGTTGAAGTCATCATTATTAATTCCAAGACCCTTTTCCGATCATAAGATAAACATTTTTGAAAGCTCTAATTGAAATCAATCTATCATTAGAAAAATAAAAAAAAATAATAAAATAAAATAAAATAAATAGAACAACCTTGCACACACCCCCTTGGAGGACTTAAGGGTTGATTTCCTGGTTGCAACCCGATGAGCCGGATCACAGAGCGGAAACACAACATTTTAGGAATTGGAGATGAGGAGTTGATCCACTGAATCAGGTAGCTCTAAGTTCAGCCAATTGAGTATAACATGGGAGTCAACAAGCTTGTTTAGACTATCACTTCATTTCCATTGTCATTTGAGGACAGCTCCAATAGAGTGACCTTATCGGTTGAATGTGTGGTCCAGTTGCCCGTACGGCCCACCCCAGGCTTCGAACCAACCTCAACTACCTTACAATGACAAAGAAAAACCAAAAGAATTTCGGCATATTGAATAAGTTGTGAAACTCAGACCTGGAGCGGGCCTCCCCGAGCCTTCGAATTGGAAAGAGAGAGGTGGCCGCGTATAAAAGCTAAGTGCAGCTGTGAGACGTGTCACAAGTGCCCGCATTCACCTACAGACGTCAATCAACATGTACGCATTCAAGGTAAACATCCCAGGATTAGCGAAGAGGAAATCAAATTTGGGAAATTCAAAATCAGGTTCATCTTCAATTATCCATCAATGGGGGAGATGCATTCGGAAAATCAATGAGCTTTTCAACGTAGGTAAAATGTGTACAATTAAGATGTTACAATCATAATGATAACAACCCCCCTCCTCCAACAAATTTTCATTATACAGGTTGCCTAAGGTAATTATTACCCCCCCCCCCCCCCCCCCCCCTAACTTCCTTAATAATGAATTTAGGAAAAAAACTTCAAACTTCCTTTGATTTTTTTTTGCTCATGCGAAAAAAGTGCGCTTGTTTTTTCAATTAGAACCCCCATTTTCTATGACAGATTCAGATTCTACTTAAAATTTCACGAGAAAATGACCAGTCAGTCAAATTTTTGAGTGCTCAAAAACAAGCGCCAAATATGCGTGAAAAACCATATTATGTACTTACTGAGAAAAGCCATTTTTCAACATTAAATTTGAATCATCTGATAGTTAATCAATCATGAATTATCAATAATCACTCTATTTATTTATTCATAACAATATTCCTATTTTTGGTGGTTATTTTAGTGCATAGTGTACAGGTAAGTAGCTCGCTGTGTTACGTACCTAAAAAAAAAAAAAAAAAATACGTTACGTACCTAGGTATGAATATATCAAACTTTCGGCTACTTTTATTTATTCTCGCGTACATGCATATTTCAGTGCAAATATTTGAATGAGGGCAAATTTAAAACTTAAAAAAATGAATTTAACAATACTGCAAGATCCACGGATTTGACGAACTACGAGAACTACTCGTAGTTCTTTGAACTAGTCAACTCTGATTTTGAAGAAACAGAAAAAAGTTAGTAGCCCCCTTTAATTTTTGTCGTGGAACAAGCACCAAGCAAAAAACACCACTCCAAGTAATGCGCAAGTTTGTTCTTTCAAACGAGAACCCACATTTTTTCAATACAGAATCGGATTCTACGTACCAAAACTTTCATGAGAAAATGAAATCCCACATTTTTAGCGCACAAAACCGTGCACAAATACGCTCGAAATGTTCGTAGATAGCAAAAAATCGAATTTTTTGGGGGCATTAGAAAAACAAAAAAACATGATAATTATCATACATGATGATTTCTGAATCCTACGCCGAAAATAAGGGTGGTTTAAAATTAACTTTTTTCTGGATCTCCATAATTAGAGGCAATATTGAGGTTGAGCGTATCAGCTGGGACCATATATTAAGTCAAAATCCATACTATTAATAAAAATACAAAATTCGTCCAAACAATTTTCGACAGACTCTTCTAATCTTGTGCAGGTAGCAGCTTTGATTGGGGTGGTGGGACTCGCGTCGGTCGCCACTGGAGAGCATCACTTTGGAGGAGGCGCCGGTGGATTTGGCGTCGCTGACGGCGGCTACGGCGGTGGACACGGAGGGCACGGCCACGAAGACCACGTCGACTATTACGTGAGTTCCTTGAACCCGCAGCTTTAGGACCGAAGACTTTCAAGAGTTTTCCGACTCGTCCAATGACGGACATTGGATGTTTGAAAAACATCGAAGACAATACATCGATGTTTTTATCATTCATAATGATTATGAGCAGGCTATTCATTTGAATTTGTCCCACCGTCCGACACAAACTGTTTTCTGGTGCTTTTCACGTACAACCAATCGTTGCTAGGGAGAACATAATTTCCTTACATTTTCCACCCCACAAAACACGTTCACTACTCGTTGGAAAGCCATGAAAGCTGTCAATTTCCCCCTCCGCAACACTCCTGAGAAGTACTGATACGTAGGTATACAAACAAAGTTGGTAGGAGTTCTCAGTTTGGCATTGTGATAGTTACCTTAACACGCACGTAGTAGCTTGTTAAGCAGCTAGCAGCTTGTCAAACAAGCTATGAAGCAGGCTAGTAGCTAAGCATGTTCCATGTTATAATAACTACAATTCAATACAATCTATTAAAACCAATGTGTTGTATCAATGCGTCTACGCGGGACAAGGAGAAAATTCAAAAGCCTGGGACTGGAGGATGGCGCCGGCCTACCTGCATTGCTAGAAGATAAGGTTGCACCAATGGTGCAAAATAGCGAATTGGTGGGTAGACGTCTGCTTGGTGTTGTTTGTGATTGATTAAATAAACGATGAGTTTGTTCGAAAAAAAAAACCATCACAAATCAACAATATATTATTGAATAGTGTACTTTGATATTCATTTCACAATAATCATTATCATAATGATATTATGAATGATCTGTAGGTGTCTGTAGGTAGGTACCCCTCTTGAACAGATGTCAAATCGAGCGTGTTCCCTCCAGACCATCCAGCGTACCGCCATTCAGCCAGAAAACTCTTGTCAAATTTGTGTTGTTTCACCAGATCGAGAACGTTGGGGGCAGATAAAAGTTGAACATTTGCTAACCATAGTGCATAGGTACCCCTCTTGAACAGATGTCAAATCGAGCGTGTTTTTTTCAAATCAGCCGGTTTTTTCCAAATTCGTTAGTCACATACATCATACCCTCAATGAAAACAATTATAAACTAGAAAGTAACGAATTACATAGTAATTGATAGTGATTCTGATAGGTTGCAATGTAGCATTTTATGGTTCCAGGGGAAAAACTTACTACCCTCGTAAGGAAGAACGTCCTATGTCCATTTGTAAAGCTTAGAGAAAAACGCGTTTCAGTTTTAGCTGCTGTGCCATCCAAACTGAAAACCGCGGTAAAATTGAAAAATTAACATAGAACAAATCGATTTTTGAAGCCTTCCCCGTGGATTTGGGACGTTCTAGATTATCTCAAAAGTTTCGGCTGATCTAGGGCTACAAAAGCCTGTGTCCTAATATCCAAAAATGCAAAAATGGACGTCCTATTCTTTCTAAATAGGGCAGCGTAAATGTCAATGATATCGTTATATTCCTAGTTGTTATCAAGTTAGTGAAAATTCAGATCAATTCGCACTACGCAACATACAGAAATAAAATGTCAGAGGATGAATGTAGAATGCAGACTTAGAACAGGTTAATTTTATTGAGAAATTTGGTAAACTGGAAAAGTTGAAAATCCAAAGATGGTATGGGAGAATCTACGAAAGTACAAGCAGTATGAAAAGACTGAAGAACCGAATCGAACAACCAAACGATCTGGTAAAGATTAGGGAGGTACTGGGAGACATCTCAATCCCATTGGCTATCAAGGTCCATGCCCCCAAGAGCCAGAGCGAAAGGGGAGTTGTCGACCCCTCTTTCTCCTCCTTGTTACACCCCCTCTATCCCTCATCTAAACTCTTTAAATTTTGCATGAACACATTCAGGTAGCTATGATTGATTTCCGTGCCTGTATGATTTATTAAATTCTAATTTAATTTAATATCACATTCCAGGCTCCTCCTAAATACGCTTACGAGTACAAAGTCCACGATCCCCACACCGGAGACTTCAAAAGTCAACACGAAACCAGGGAAGGAGATGTGGTGAAAGGCTACTACACCATCAAGGAAGCTGATGGCACCACCAGGGAAGTCCACTACACTGCTGACCACAAGAACGGATTCAACGCCGAAGTCAAGAGAACGGGACATGCAGTGCACCCCCAGTACACGCCTAAGCACTCAGAACACTATTGAGTAGAGTCAACCTTGAACAAGTCTGTTGCCAAAGACCCGTCGGGAAATTTAGTCCTCGAAGCGTGATGAAATGTACCTACTGTGATTATTTTTATTTTGTATACAATAAAACTATGTAAAGTATTACTAAATTAGAGTCGTGTTTCTATTGAATAATAGGCAATTCCTGCTATTCAATTTTATTGGTTCAACTGAAAAATTCCAGAGGGAGCCTTCCAAAACGGTGCTACATGTGGGATATCAAATGATTGATATTGGGAGAGAAATATCTCAACCAATACGGAACGTGCTATTTTCTTACCAGTTACACAGCCATCCTAATGAACGTTTTGAAGTGAAAATTAGTAGGCGAGGGTTTTGAAGGGTGCTAAATCCTAATTTGAAATCGAAAATGCAAAATTATGAACCTGTAATACATGCGCTGAGTTGTGTCTCGACAGCACGTTGAAAGACTGAAATATTTGCCATGAATCCAATATGAAGATTTGTTGTACCATCTCACGAAACTGCGAATAGCAATATATAAATGTAAAAAGTTCCATTCATGCTAAATGAGTTGAAGAGCGAATTTTCAAAACATAATTTTAACCGATTTGGTGGGTGATTCTTGTATTAAATTTCACGCTGATTCTGAATAAACCATAATTATGTTCTTATGTTTAGGATGACAATTCACACCAAAAACCTCAAAAAACACGCTTTTTGGCGATTTTTGACTCTAAATTTTCAAAATTTGACCCCTTGGAGTACTCCAAACATTCTGGCCAACGAACTCATCCTTTCTTTCGAAATCATTGACATTTTACTAAAATTTTGAGGCCATTGCAATAGCTTCATTTTTTTCGAAAATTCGCTAAAACTAGCCATCACATCATTATGATTCACTTAGTGAGGTTGAATATTCAAAGATGCTGAAATGTATAAGACTTCAACACATGAAGCGATAGTAACATCTGAAACCGTCCTAGCTTGTTAAACACATTGGGGTACACATTCATATCACTTAAACGCAACCTTTTTTTCAAATTGTTTTACTCATAGGTCATTAAATATCAAGGAATGTCAAAGAAAAGAGATACTCATGAAAACAACAAAGGTCAGAAACATTGTAAAATTCAATGCCTACATTCTGGATAGAGGGTAGAAGTGATTATAGGCGGATCTTCCTTGTCCTAAAAAATTTCAACACTCTCCACTATAGTGGGATTATAATCCCGAAGTATACCACGAGAAAGAGGAGTAGGATCTCATACTTAAAACGAGAAGGCAGACAAATTGTTCACCCTGAACCAAGAAACGAAAAACAGGGAATCCCAAAACGATAAGCAACGAAAAGACGAGGGTAGAAGACGACTTTGGTATCTACTCTAGACCAATTCAATCTCAAGAGTTGAATCCGTCTCCTCATTTTTTCATCACGCTGATTTCGTGCAGAAATCTAGTTGGTAAGATTGGCCTTGCTGCCCTACAATAACGCCGGTAACGACGTCCGTTCTCTTCTCCCGATATAATAGTCAATTCTACTCTTCTATAACAAAGCGTTGTGCAATCGGGAGCGGGCAAATCCACTGTGAAAGGCCGAGTTTGCCGAAATACCTGCGGCCCGCTGAAACCAACAAGCTAGGTAGGTACGTACCTAACTCAATAGACTTGATTGTGTTGCCCTTTCACTGCCGGAATGCACTCTGAAGGAGGAACGTATCTATTTCACGCTCGGCGTGCGTAGGGATATTTCGGGGAGCACGTAGAAGCGATTCCAAGTAAACCGAATTTCCAGGACCCTTTGAAACCGCAGGCTCAGGACTCCACCTCGCGAAGACATTGACCTACATGGTCATAACTCTGGATCCGTGAATGGTGACTTAGGAGGCGGGATCAGTATACACTAGGTCAAGAAAGGACTCACTTAGTAAGTTAGAAGTTAACAAGTCAAAAGGAGTCAATCAAACGTTGTGTCATAATACACCTATTCCGTTGTAACAGGGGACTTCTTTCATTGGTTGAAATATGAATATCTAAACACTGGAAAACACTAAAATTTTGTAAAACGTTGATTCGACCCGAACCTTGGACGATCTCTGCCAAGGATGAAATCCAGTCTGTTGGTTTTGAGAGTAGAATTTCGGCGAATCTAGAACATCTCCGGTACGAAGTGCGTGTTGGAGCGTGGAAGATTCGTATCAACGAAACAGCTCGTCTACTTAGTTGAAAGATAAAATAACGTCAAATTCATCAGGGCCTAAAGAGTCAGGAGGATCGGGCATGTCCGGAGGATGCCTGTGTCACTGATGGCTGTGGAGTTCCAAGGAAGGTTCTGGATCACCGTGAGATCGGCACTAGAATGAGGGGAAGACCCAGAAGAAGGGCGTTGATTGATTTTACAGGTGGACTAAGGACGATGAGGTTTCAAACTGGAGAAGACCAACTAACTTAGAGGACAACAATTATTTATCGGGCTGGCTCAAACTGTGATGTAGCCATAGACCTAGAAGACCTCCTCTAAGTTACGGTAGTGGCGCCAAGGGATGAAATGATGATGAACCAACTTAGTTTACAAGTCTTCAAGTCAATCTTTTACTATGACTGGAACATAAATCCAAACATAAGAATGGGCCCAACAGGGATTAACAATATACTACCAACTATATTGCAATGGGCATTGCAACAGAGTGGATATACAACAATATCTACCCAGGCATAAATGAGAAAGTTTTTCAGAGCGAATTTTCGATGTTGATAAATTTTGATATATTCATATCGCGTCTTGAGCGATATAGGTATATACTAATTATTATAATGGACCAAGAATTTTGCAATTTCACAAAAACAGCAGTGGCCGAAAATCAGAGAAGAAATTTGAGTGGAGTCAATAAATATTCAACTACTGAAAATGAATACTACTACTACTAAATATTGAATATTTCCATGTTTAATTAATAGACGTCCAAGTTCATCAAGACGGTTTCTATTATAATAATAGAGAGTTGACCTTGATTCTATGACAGACAAAATACTAGCATGGTACTGCATCACTGAAAACTAGCGAACCTCACCGCCTTTTGCCATACCGTCTATTACAGACGGTATAAATATGCAACAGGGAGAACAACGAATTATTGAAGGAAAAGCGAAGGTTATATTATATTCCCGGTATATATAAAAATGTAAGTACTACTTATATGCACCTGCAAGTCCAATAAATCAAATTGAGAAAAACGGCATCAAAATCGGTTCTACCAAAGCCGACGATACGAGCATGTTGTTTCAACATTTTCATGGTGATGCGAAAATACGAGCATAGCATACATTAACCCAGGTGACGGACGTATTCATCCGGTTCATTGGTTCTAAATGGGAGTGAGGATCCGAGTATCCTCCTATCGCCTATATAAACTGGCCGAGAACTTGGCCATCGTTAAATTAAGGAAAAACAGAATGGGAGATAGGGAACAAAAAGGAATAGCACATTAGATCAGAGAACTCATCATCAGCGATCATCAGAGAACATTAGAAATTCACATAATCCGGAATGGGTTACCTTCCGGTAACAGGTAGGGTATTGAACAGTTTTTCAAATTTTACTGTTGACAATTTTTATTTTTGTTTCCGTAATTCTTCTTCTTTTTCCAAATCCCAAGGGCAAAAAACTACCTATCTCAATTTAAAATTTAAAAATTTGAATAATTAAAAATTTACTTTAAAAAACTACATTTTAATATAATAAATAAAAATAAATATAAAATTTGGAGTTTTGGAAATTGGGAAGAAAGAATGCCGTCAACCGATTTGAAATTGATCTGTTATCAACGTACGAGTAGAAAAGTTTGAACAACTTTGAAGGTCATACCTTTGTTCCACTTATTAGTCCCAAGTAGTAATAAGGTTATACCGAGTATGAGTTTCTATAAACTCATTGTGAGCTGAGTTTTAGCATTTTTGGGGACATTTTGGTGGTCACCCCTTGATTCGCCCAAAATTCCGTATACTTATTCACCTCTTTGGGGCGAAAATTACGATCTAACTCGGTTTAGTGAAATTTACTACGGACTAGGCCTCCCTCGACTTAGGGATAATTTCGTTATCGGGGTGTTCCGGGTGATCCAACGAGATAGGTATATGTTTATACCCAGCATTTGAGTATCACTTGAGAACGATTTGCGGATTATACGTAGGTAGGTAGGAGGGTACTAATTTCTGAAAATTAGCTAATTTATAAATCTGTTTATTTCCCGTGACATTAATTCACACAAAACAGTGGAAATATCAGTGTTAATTTTTCATCTATGCTAATTAATTTTACTCTCGGTTGGTAAGGAGTAGGTCCATACTCACAGCTAACTCACGAACTCCTAAGGGGTAGTAGGTACCCCTACCCGCCTACCCCCCTAGCTACCCCTAGTTGTTACCCTTCAGAACATAATCCGTAACCAACACTAGATATATGGGTAGAATGATACAATACACATATTACGGCATGACACAAATATGGCCTTCAGGCGGTAGTGGCCACCTAATTTTAAAAGAACTAATTTTTGGCATACAGTAACTAGGTACTTATATATTAGAATTGAATTAGAATTATTATTAGAATTGAATGAAAAGTAAATAATAAGTAGGCACATAACTTTGTGCAACAACGTCACTCTAATGAAAACAAGATGCACTTCTGTAGTAGGACCCTACCTCTACTTGATAGGTAATACTACATAATTTAGGTACCTAGCCGTAATACATGGTTTCTTAATGCTTTCTACACACCCCAACACTGTGTACCTCCCCAACACTATAACTACCCATTCTTGGGAATGAAACCCCC
>JAEMON010000008.1:9963293-9975618 GCA_030264115.1 Lygus lineolaris | reverse complement strand
CTCACAAGCGTAGGGCTTCTCCCCTGTATGAGTTCTGATGTGCTTTCTCAGACTACCTAGTTGTGATGCTCTATAGCCACAGATATCGCAGGCATAGGGTTTCTTTCCTGTATGTGCTCTAGTGTGTATGTCCAGACTAGCTGGTTTTGATATTCTGAAGTCACTGCTACAACAGGCAAAGGACTTCTCTCCTGTTAGAGATCTGATGTGCTCCATCATACTAGCTGGTGATCTATAGTCACAGCTGTCACAGGTATAGGGCTTCTCTCCTGTATGATTTCTGGAGTGCTTCTTCACACTACCTAGAAGTAATGCTCTACAGTCGCACCTGTCACATACAGAGCTTCTCTCGTGTGTAACTTTTAATTTGCTCCCTCAGACTATGTATGTGTGTTAGTCGGTAGTCACATCTATTACAGGAATACGGCTTCTCTCACGTTTGCTGCCTCTCATGGAGCTTCAGTATTTGTTTAGTTGTGGCTCTGTAGTCACAGCCATCTCAGACATAGTTCTTCACACTCCCAGACATTCTGCTTCTTTTCTTCGAGTTCGTACCACCTTCTCCTACCTGTAGGGATGGGAGGTAAACTTGATGATACATTGAAACAAGTTCCATACATGCAGCACGAGTTAATGAGCAAATTTTCGAAGAATCATTTCAACCGATATGGTGAGTGATTTCTATAGGAAATTTTAAGCTGATTAGGGATATGCCATTCGTTTTTATGTTGAAGACGGTAATTTACGCCTGTTACCTGAAGAAACACGTTTTTTGACCCTTAGTTGTCAAAATTTGACCCCTTGGAGTAATTAAAAAATGCTGGTCAACGAACTCATACTTTGCTTCGTTATTATCGACCATTTGAAATTTCTCTGTATTTTCAAGATAGATTCCAGGGTCAGATATCGTCTGGAATGACAAATTATATATTTACATATAAATTTTACATTTCAGGAATCGTTTTAGAATGGTCTGCAACGGATTTCCACGGAGAAAATTTTTTAAATTTTGAAACCATTGCAATAGCTGAATTTTCTTCGAAAGTTCGCTGAAAAATCGTACCTAGGTGCCTTTATTTTTCATTTATAAAATTAGAATAAATGATTATTGGGTATGATGTAGTATATTCAATCAACCAATTCATCAATTCTGCTCAGTACCTACCTACTGTCCAGAGGACATTCAGGGCTATTCGTTTCTCCTCCTAAATTCCTCATTATTCGTCAAATCAGCCCTCCCAAGGATTAACAATTGTTCAGATTGTTAGCGCCCTGTTAATAATATTGTTAGCGGCGTTCTGATTTTTTTTTTTTTTTTTTTTTTTTTTTTGAGTTGACTAAGTGGTATTTTCATAAAATCCAAAGGTGGCCTCCAACAAATGATATACCACCTACCAAGCAAAACGACTGCCAAGTTGGGTGGGCAGTACAACTTCCTCACTTTTGTAACATGGACGTTTAGAATCAGTGAACATTTCAGCGAAATTGATGGATAAGTTCCGGGATTATCGCTATGTCAACAAATTTCGAATTTTTCCATGCGCAGTAGCTGTCACTAACTTATCCAATCGTGACCATAGGAAGTCGCCTTGGAGTCAGCCCCCAACTACCCATTAGAGCGAAATCAGCCCATCAGTCCATTAGGACCTGAGAAATCGTAGTTTCAGAAAAACTCACTGTTGCGCACGCGTACAATCTACTGGTTGTCCGTTGCTTATGAAATCGATAGGGGACCGTCTAGGGGCGGCCCCGTACAATCCCTGAAAATTTCAACGAATTTGGAGCATTACACCATATAGTTTTGCCTGGGGCAAGGAGTTGACCACAGACAGACTGACAAACAGGCATCACGGAACCAAGGTTGTTCAGAAAGCTCTGTAACGCTGAAAGCAAGCGGAAATTTTGATTTTGATGGACAACAATATCTCCCATTTCTTGTACGAATACATATCTTATATTAGGTATATCTTCCTACCATCGGTAGTGAGGAAGCAAAATGAGCTTGAAAAACTCGGCGCTCCGCTAAACCATGGAGGAACGTGGAACACGCTGAATATCCAAAAATTATCTCGGGATACCATCCGAAGTAGGTATTACGACATCGTTTGCAACTACAGGGAACCCTGGTGAGAAGTCCCCTAGCACCTCTCCAAAATTTTCATGCCCTTGCCGCTTGCATGCTTCATTTTTGCTTTTAATATGTAACTAAATCTGAACCAAACGCCAGTATTTTACAACATACCAGTGCTTGTCAGGAGTGTATGAAGGGGGAAATTAGCAGCTTGAGATGTGTAGATTTTTCAGATAAATCAAGAGCTTTTCAATGAGTGTGAACGATTTTTGAACAATGAAAATGGCGAAGATAAATTTCCATAGCAACGGTTTGCTTGTAATAGGAAATCAATATGAAATTGCGTGCCGCTTTCCGTTGTCGGTTTTTGCCTGATAGGTCCCGGTAAAAGCGTGTTCCACACTAAAATGGTTCCGATGGTTCTGATTAATTTGTTGCACCTTACTGGATAATAATGATAAATAAAAGTCAGGTAGGTACTTGATGAAAATAACAATGTGAATGAGCGTTTGAATACACCGTCGTTACTCGGTTTCATCCCAGTTTTTACAGATGCTAAAAGGATATAATTCGAAATAATTATATTGTCTTGGCCGTTAAACTATTACTGTCGCCATCTGCCCCATTAGAACGCTAGGATTTTTTGCTTCCTCACTACCGAAGGTACAATATGTATCTTATTCGTGCAAGAAATGAAAAAATGATGTCCTCTAAAATCAAAGTTTCCACTCGATTTTTTCGATTCAGAGCTTTTTGAAAAATTTGGTTCCGTGTCTGAACGTGGTCAATTCCATGTCCGAGGCAAAACTGTGAAATTACAGTCCGATTCACATGATATTTTTAGGGATTGTGCGGGTTAGACCCCGGATGTTCCCTTATGAATTTCATCGTCGCTGGACCAATAGTAGCCAACATTTAGAAGAGTAGTTTGGGCGCCGAATCCAAGACAAAGAGGAATTCCGGTGTGTCGTAATTTTGCATTTTCTACTCCATACTTGGATTAAGCACCCTTTAAACCCACTAGTACTTAACGGGGGTCAGTTTCGCTCACTTTCAATCATCGGATACCCCACTTTTTAAAAAGCTCTCACCAAAATCTTTCAGTTGAACAAATAAAATGGAATAGCCGAAATCGCCCATCATCTTTAAATTTTGTTACCATTTGACCAGTAATAGCTACTGAGCAAGCGCAAACTTGAAGTGTGTTTTCATAGGCATAATTCACGAACTAGCTCATCAATTTCGCTTATAGTTTCAGTTAGTTATTCAGTTATTGCATTGAATGATTCTTCACGTCCATGTTACAAAAGTGAGGAGACTATATAGCCCACCCAACTTGGCACCTAGACGTTTTTCAATTTGTCAATAGAAAAATCTCAGAGAGGGCCTTTGAGGAGTACCTATCCGACGAGTAAAACTTACCGAAAATGGGTCAGGGGAACCGAAGCTGTTCCTTTCAAGCCGTTTTCTGATCAAGCCAGACGTAATTTCAAGCTAAGAATTGGCACAAGGAATTTTCAAAAGCGCTGAATCAGAGTTTGAGGTTCAAAATGCAAACATCCTACTCATGCAAATTCGTTATTGGATGACTGTTGGTGGGAGGGGGAGGGTGGGGGTTCCATACCAGCACCAGAATCACATAATTAATACAGATCTGTTTCAAACCAACCTGAGTCCAAATGGCTTGTAGTTCAGAACTCCCTGAAGAGAATCCATGTGGTGACATCCAAGGGATGAAGGGAGGGCATCGTGAGATACTAACTACCTCAGTTAGGTGCTACTCAGGCACTAGGCTTGACTGTTATGGCCAGGGACATGAAGAAAGGGAGCGAGATAAGTGGCGAGGGGTACACATTCCCCCTCTTACCAGACCTATAATTTTTGACCTGAACCCTGGTGAGAAGAGACCTTCCACCATAACATGATATACCTGGACCTGGAAGTCCATTCAATCAGGCAGGGTCCTAGGACACCCACCCAGCTTTGCTGGGTTGGTGAACAATATGAAGGGACAGGAAGGAATGGCTTACCTACCACTGCCTGATGGAACCCCGACAAGGTCCGTTTGTGGATCATTGTATTCATGTCTCATTAGTGGACGTTATCCCCCTCCCCCTGGAAACCTACGCAAACCACTTTTAGAAAGAGTGATCCCTTATTTTTACCAGGTAATCTATTTTCACATTCGCAATAAACCAAACTGGACTACTGAATGACTTAAACCTCAAAGTGCACATGTACAACTGTAGCGCATTAGGAAATACATATAACTGCATGGAAATGGAAAGACTGAATACTAATAAATATCTTGGAGTGGATTTAGATCAACACCCCAAATGGAAAGATTATGTTACTGACTTGGTCAATAGAAAGACTTTACATTACATTACAACATTAAGACACTACATTACTTCTACATTTTGACCTATTGTATCATAGTTTGGGGTGGTTCATATGTGACGAACATTAATAGCATTAACGTAGCAATGAATACAGTTTTACGAATAGCAACGAACTCTCATATACGTACTCCAACCAGAAGACTGTACAATTCCTTCGATGTTCTCACACCTAGAATGGCTTATGTTCATAGAACCATTACATATGTAAATAAACGTAAGCAGTTATTTACTAGGAAATCTGTCATTTGACCACCTCGGGCAGATGCCAACTATGTCATTCACATTCCACAACCAAATAATGATCTATTCACCAGGCAATTACCTTGGCTCACTTTCCGCTCTCAACTAAGCCCTCATCCATAGAAAATTTAAAAAAACTGGCTCTAGAATGTTTAAAAATGGAAAATAATGAAAATAAAATTGCAATAGAATTTAAATTAGGGTAAAAAATAACAGATATTATTACTAAGTTTTAATAGGTAAGTAGCTTTATTAGTAAGCTAAAATATTTTATAATCAGGATTATTAAAATATGTTTACAATATGTCAGTTTGTTGCAATATTTTGAGAACTTATTTAAAAAGCTACACTTTGTAGTAATTGTTATGGAACAAGCAAATAACATAACAGTGAAATTATCCCAAAAAATTGGAAATGAAGGGCCTGGATAGGTCAGTAAGACCTTAGGCTCAAGCAATTCAAAATTGAGAAAATGAGAATAAATATTTATTGCACTATTGTTGTGCAATGTAAGAATATTTCTCTGAATAAATTTGAATTGAATTGATTTTTAATGGTTTGAACTCCTGCAATTTTTGCTAAAAAATCAAAATTGCGAAAATTGCAGAATAGTTTTAGAAAATACGCAAGTCTCATTAGCAGACGAGGGGAAAAACTTTCTCAAAATCTCAGCTTTCCCAAGGCTTAGGTATTTTTCAATTTTAGTGCACCAACTAAGGGAGAAAATTGTGTTTGAATGCCAAAAACGTGGGTTTTCCGAGACTGGAAAACTGGAAGAGCTAAATTTCATTTTCTACGTACTTTTCCACACTGAACCGAAAGGTGACACTTCTAATTCATTTCGAGTGATAAAAATTGATTTTTTTCAGAAAATAGTGAGTTTTTTCGGACATATCCCAACGACCGACCACTTTTTTGGTAGAAATCAGTGTTTATTGAATTTTCTTAAATGTTATTGCTCAGATATACCACATATTCACGTTGATTAGCGAATGATTGGTCAGAGGTGTTGATATGCCCGAAAAATGCACTATTTTTCTCGAAAATCTATTTCCATCAGTCAAAATGAATCAGGAGTGTCATCATTCGATTCAGCGTGGAAAAGTTCATGGAAAACAATATTTAACTCCTCCTGTCATGGTCAGGTCGCCAACACCCTAAAAACACTTATTTCTTCGAAAAACCTTCCTCAGCCTGAAAGGTGAAAGGAAAGTATTGCTATCAACGGAAAACCCAATTTCTGAAACAACACCTTAAAATGGTCCTGATCGACATCTGATCAATTTTCTCGGCATTTTCGAAAAGTGTATGTGAGTCCGCATGTACGTAGGTGTGTACGTGTACGACCACAATTGCGGCCCCCACAAAAATGACTTAAAAAATCGATTTCGAGGATTGGTTTCTACATGTATGAGGATGATGCAATAAGAATTTCAGCCCTCCAGGTTTGATTTCCCTCACCATTTTCTTTTCCACTGACTATTCCAAGTTTTCGATACCCATAGCAACCTTGGTTTAATGCTAGGTATCTGGATGAGTGTTCATGGTCCTACAGAAAGTACAGAAATTCACGGGGTTTTCGACATTGGTGATTTAGGAAGTGGTAATGGCGGGTGGTCACCAAGGCTAACCCGAGTAAATTAATCGCGACCAGCAGGCATTTTGTTAACATTGTGAGTCGTGACGACACACTGGAAATTGCTTCAATCGGAGAAAGAAGCAAAGTGCCGCGCGTGACGTCCGCGAAAGGCGCCTTCAGCCGTGACGGTTCTGAACTTGACCGCGATGCTCGGGATTCAAGTTCGAACGAAAGTGATCCGCAGCGCACCTACAGTGAGAGATGGCGAAACAGCCGTTCAACGCAATATGTACCAGAAGTCATCTGCCAAGGGGGTGTAGCACACAGCTGCCTCGTATCCGATATATAATTGTAAAGATCATTGAAATGTGTCAATAATACAGCAAACTTTATCGAAATCACATGAAAATTACTGTGGAAGTGAATGATTGATAGGACGACTTGCGCATGCGCAGTAGACATCGATTCGATAAACTTTATAAGAGATCACCTTCGGGGGCCAACCCAACGATTTTGAAAAACATCGGTTAGTTAGACCGAGACATTGTTGAGGCCTGCGCATGCGTAGTGGATACTATTGATGTAATTACAATGACATTTTCATGGGACCATCAGTAGGGCAGGGGCCGGCAACAACACCGTTGAGTTTGAATTTAGTCAAAATGAATGCAATTTTAATCTAGGAATAATGGGGATAATTCCGGATATTCTATTTTAATCTTTAAACTGAAAGATTTCAGTGAGAGCTTTCCGAAAAGGTGCTATATGTGGAGTATCCGATGGTTGGAAATGAGCGAAAATAAATTTGTAAAATCGATACAAATGATGTGACCTACCCAGCTCCCGCCTGGGAGGCACCCTCCGCTCCTGAGAACAGATTGATGACGTCACCCGTGATCTTCTCACCCGTTTTACAGAACACCTGATGAATATTTTGAACTGAAAGTTATAACCAAAAAGATTTCAAGGGTGCTGAATCCAAATTTGAAGTCGAAAATTAAAAATTATGACACACCGGAACTCCCATTAAGTATTTTTAAAAAACTGAGAGAAAAATTAAATTTTCGAATAAGAAATTTTCGAAATCACAAACGTGAAAAATAATACATGGTACTTTGAGCTGCGTTGGGGCATTGGGACGCTTCTCGTGCCCGTCGTCCCTTGCACCCTTAAGTTAATCATACTTAATCCTCTTCAACATAATTTTTGTTCTCTTCCTATACCTAATATTCAAGTGAAAAAATAGGAGGAATGGTAAGAGGAGTGCGCTCGTTGACTTGACCTGAACCAAGTGAAGAGCCTGAATCAAGCGAAACGTTGTTGACCCCTGATCAGGGACATAAACCCATCTGAAAATATTATCGAAATCGGATGAAAATTGTGGAAGAAAGAAATGAGGAGGAAATGTAGGAAAACCCGAAGTGAGTCACAACTATGTTTCTAACTAAATCCAAGCTAGAAACACGAAAAGAGAATAGCTTCTTTTGGCGAATTTTCGTAGAAAATGAAGCTATTGCGAGGGTTCAAAATTTTAGTGATGCAAATTTTTGAAAATGTTCTTCACGGAATATATATATACATATATATATATATGTGTGTCACTCCAGACGATATCTGACCGAGGAATCGAGATCAAAAATCCAAAAAATTTGAAAATGTCAATAATATCGGAAGAAAGAATGAGTTCGTGGGCCAAAATTTTTGGAGTACTCCAAAGGGTAAAATGTTGAACATTTAGATACCTACGAAAACCTCAAAATATTGCAAAAAACGCATTTTTGAGGTTTTTGGTAAAAATTACGATCTTAAAATAGGAACATAATATGGTATATTCGGAATCTGCGTGAAATTTCCTAAGAAGGTTGGGAACAATTTAATGATTCAATCAAGTACCATTCCCACGTTTCCATTCCTACTAAATCCTTTGTTTTTGTCTTTTGTGCTTTTGTGCCTAAATGTTTTTTCTGGCCAAGAAACAAGTTTTCCGCATTGGTTTGGAGGTTTTCCACTTATTGAACGTTTCCCAATCAGATTTAGTCCTCTTTCACTTAGGTTCAGTCATTTTCCTCTAAGGTACAGATATTTTCCACCTAGGTTTAGACTTTTTGAGGGGGAAAAAACAGTGTAAAAATGTGTACATTTCCAAGTGGAGGATGTCTCAATTTAGATGGGAAATGACTAAATCTTGTGAATAAACCTGTGTGGAAAACGTCTAAATCTGAGTGGGACAAGTCAAAACCAATATGGGAAAAGCCTAAGTCAATATTCGGAAATGATAATATCACCGTATTATATTAGAGAGTTTTATATTATGATACGGAAGACACGTGACTGCGAATCTCGCGATATTACGGTTTTCTCAATAACCGGAAAGCGTCACTCACTTCGGTAATGCCAAATGAATGAACTGTGGACTGTGCAAACGGATGATATTTACAGAGACACAATAAACCATTGTGTAATAGTTTGCAGCGTTTCTAGTGGTAATGAGGAATAATATAGTACCTTCTCTATTTTAGACCTACCTACCTAAATAATGGCATGGTATGGACATTTGAAAGAAGATTGCTTGCGGTCATTACTTGGAATAAATTCAATGGGTTCCGAATTCGGATGAGACATTGTTCCAAAACGGGGAGAGGGCTCTTGACCCGAAATAGAAAAATTTGATAGTAACACAAGGAGGTTGAATAGCTCTTGCAAGATCACATTTTCAACCGCTACCCACCGAGTCGTTATAGTAATTGCGAAGTAATTTGTGTCCGAAATCCTTCTAGGCCGCGCTGAATCAGATTGGAAATGATCTACGATGGAATGCACGAACGTACACTTCAAAGTCAAACCAAACTCTAGGACCGACCAGGGAGATGTCGCAAGACAGACAAATTCGACGGAAAGGCAAGACCCTGGTAGGAAGGGGCCTCATTATATAAAGCTTACTGAGACCATGTGAAGGGCAATTCGTGGGCTCACATGACAATGAACAGTTTGACCGTTTTCGTCTGTCTTCTGGGAGCTGCCGTTGCAGCGCCGCAGTACCACGGGAGCCACTACGGAGGCCACCACGCAGTCGGCTACCACGGACACGATGACCACCACGACCACTATGTAAGAATCGATAAAATAGCCACAGCCGAGCCCCAATAAAAATAAAATCTTCCTGCTTCTTGAACGAAAAGACCATGCATTTTAGTCCAATTCCATCGATTCGATTTTTTCTCCGACTGTTCAAACTACACCTGACTCTAAAATAAGGTGCAGGTTTGGCTATTTTTAAGGGAAAAAAGTCACTAAACTAAAATTAAATTAAATTACCGACTAAAATTACCAATTTTTCATAGATCAGAAATTTATCAACTGGGTACTTTTGATGGACCAGACGAAATCCGGTTGAAACGGGACCACCTACCAGGAGAATATACTGCAAAAAGAATTATTTTGATAGCTAAATAAAGAATTGAGGCTGTATAAACATTTAGGAAAGTGACACACCGAATAGATGAACCTCTCTTCCTTCTGAAGTCGGTCAAAATGGAGTAAACGTTCGTGTTTCTGCCGATATAAGATTCGCTCGAATAAAATTCTTTCCATTGCGGTTGGGCTATATTTGTATTTGAACGCTCTGCTTTAGTGGCTGGGGAATGCGATATTATGTGTCGTTTGGTTTTTTGCATGTTCTTGCAAAAAATCTTCAATCACAAGTTCTGATGCCAGGTGAGAGGTCATCCTTGGTCACCCAAACGCCCTCGTGATCACCTGTATCACCTTCCTTCAAAATCGTATCGGTATTTTACGTTTGGACGTTTCTAGACAAATTTCTTTCTTCCTGTTTTGGGCGAAATTTACATCAAAATTTGGTGATACCAACTTTTACGGTTTATACGGATTAAGTCCTAGGTTCAATTCAATTCAATGAATATATTTGTAAAAAGTCACCATTAGACGGTTACAACGATCCAAACCCTAGATTGTTTCCCTAACAATTTGATTCGCCACATAAGTACCCTCTACAATATTTTCAGTAGCAGCTTCGGCTCAGGCACGATCCCAAAAACCTTCTAACACACAAAAATCTAGCTAAACATTTAAAATTATCTTAGCTATGCATCACATCCACTTAGCAGACGTTTTTATTTGCAACGGAAGATGTTTCGTAGTCGCTCCCCTTTTCATTTAGGTATTCATAATCCAGAGGCATCGGAAGGAATCCGGGAGGTGAAACATTCATTTCCACCAAAATTTCCACTAGCAATTTTATGTTTTAAATCCGCGTTTACACTCTCATTTTATGTTTTAGACCTTCCTAAACATTATTTGGTTTCGAGTCTGTCTGACGGTCAATCTGTGTGCCCAGGATTCCTTGCAACACGCACAACCTCCACAATTTTCATCCCATTTCGATGAAATGTTCAATGATTACGCTCCTAATGGATCCCCATACATTGTCCCTGTCTGATCAATAGCAGCTTCCGCACATATAAAAGCTAGAATTTCCACATTATCTCACGATCTAAAGGCCTAATTTTGCTCAAACTTGGATGGTACGAGTAGTTGAGGGGTCACCTCCCGATGATTTCATATGAATTTCGACGCGATTGTATCATCGGTAGCCATGGTGGATAATTAGACGTGAAAAACGCCAAAATAACGGGGGGGATTTGTGGTCAAGTTTAGCTTTGTTATTATTATTTATCATTATTATTGTTATCAACACGATCGTGAACATCTTGTTCTAGCCATTGAATATGGGGATGCTATGAGCCTCATCCACTTGGCTTTTCACGTTTGTTAAGTGAAAACAACATTATTTGTTTCCAGACCAGGATCATTATTGTGATGGTGTGTAATAAATAAAGAGACAAGAAAACGGTTTTCAAGTCTATTCAGTAATATCTTATGTTTTCCCCAGGCTCCTCCCCACTACGCCTTCGAATACAGCGTTCATGACGGTCACACCGGAGACGTCAAAAGCCAGCACGAGACCAGGGAAGGAGACGTAGTCAAGGGCTACTACACCTTCAAGGAAGCTGATGGCACCACCAGAGAAGTCCACTACACTGCTGATGACCACAACGGATTCAACGCTGAAGTCAAGAAAATCGGACACGCCCACCACGCTCCAGCCTACCACCATGGACCTTCATACAACCATTACTGAACGCCTACCAAAAAATTCTTTTCGCCTTGATCATTTTTTGGTTTTACAAAAAATGAATAAATAAAGGAAATTTTTATACAATACATTTTATATAAATATATTTGTAAATAAATTACTATAGCAATGACAATTCTCAGGCTCATTTCATAATCTCGTTCCTAACTTACATGCTCTCTAAATACGAAACAGGAGCACGATCTTGAGAACTCGTATACGAAATTCTTAACAAACATAAATGTTATTTGATAATTGAAATATGTCGCTTACCTTCTAGGTTTTAAGCAAAATGATTGGTTTGGTTACTTCCTGGCCAGGTTGATTCCCACTAGCAGAATACTCTCACCATAATCTTTCAACTAGCAACTGGCCATCACGGCCGTCTAACGGGTAAATACGACCGTCACTAGGTGGTGGTATCTTTCATAATTGTGCATCACCATATGACATGGCGTGAGGAACTTGGAGAAGCTAGGACTACTGAATTTCTATAACTGACAAATGCTTCGACGATTTTGACTGAGAGGATAATTTATATTGTAGGACAATAACAAAATATCTAGGTACCTAATTGTTCTAGATAGGTATGTTTTTGAAATGTATTTCCTTACCTACCTACGCAAATCAAGGTAAAGTAAAGCGTGCCCGGCAAAATATGCTTGTCGACAATCTTTAAAACTAAGCGATGCAGAGGAACAGAGTACTCAGGACAATCTAAGATTAGATAATCTGCATTCCCTCAGATCAGTTGATAGTATCTGCATAGTGAAATATCAGACCTCCATTTTGTGTAAGAACCAACTCGTTGGCAAAGCGTACCTACTCGGCTCCGTGGGGACGTTTTACTACTTCAGTATAATTTATCAGTTTTGGTTTAT
>JAEMON010000008.1:9950632-9963283 GCA_030264115.1 Lygus lineolaris | reverse complement strand
TTGCAGTGTTTTTGAACCGGAGTCCAGTCGGATGGTGGAAATACGTTTTTTATAGCTCTCTCGACACAAGTGGTTAAAATTGCAGGTCGTGATGGCTCTTTCGAGGTCCGTTGACGGAAAGAAATGTGATGGGGACTAAGGCATCACTTTTTAGTGTTGTTAAAAGAATACTTAATTTTAATGAATGATTCAAATTTATGATCATCTTATTTTGTAAAATTAATTATTTAAATTAGTCTGGATTTAATTACACTAATCAAGGAGGGATTTCTCTTTGAAATTCCGACGGTCAAGGGCTTCATTTCGTGATTCATTATTAACTGCATGTTTGTTTATAAAATTCGAAGTTTTAAATTTCTTAGAAAACCCACCTAACTGAAGGGTGGATAACAATAACCAAAATAGTGTTTCACATACAATTTAGTGTGAAATAGGATGTGCGCAGGGGTGTTTTTTACTTTCTCTCCCCAGCCCTATCACACGGAGTTTTGAGCTGAAAATTGGCACATGGTGGTTTTTGAGAGCGCTGAACCCGAATTTGAGGTTAGAAATTTGAATTCCCGACCCACACCCTATTAGATTTTGTGGTCGTGATGAATCAACCGTATTTGGACTGATGCCGTTACATCAACTACCTACTCATAAAGCCATTGACTTCAGATGGAAAAGTAGGTGAGGGGAACTACCTGTTAAGGAGAGTGAAAATAATTGCAGTGTAAATCTAAAGTAGAGTATATTTGGAAATAAATGTATAAAATAGGATGCTTTTTATGTACAGTCAACTTTTTTGTAAAACCAAAAAGTTGTAAGTCGTTACGCCCTAATAATGCGAGTGATGGACGGCGTGACCGATTTTCTTGACATCTGCGTTGAATCCAACGTGTTTGTCAGACGTGTAGTGGACTTCCCTGGTGGTGCCATCCGACTCTTTTAGGGTGTAGAAGCCCTTGACTGAATCACCTTCCCTGGACTCGTGCTGGCTCTTGATGTCACCAGTGTGAGGGTCGTGGACGCTGTACTCAAACTTGTAATGGGGAGGAGCCTGCATAGAATTTTTCACTCGTTAGAATTCCAAGTATTAAATAGGAGATAATTCCACAGATTAGCCGTAATTTACAAAAAATCAGTGTACTGTTTAAATAATATTTTTCATCCACTCCGAAGCAAGAGTCCCACTCTGAAGAGCTTGGAATCTCACGCTAGGTAGGTCTTTGAGCTCACACTATACGGATTCTATATAGAATGTATATTCATTTTTTACAATACAAACTCAAGTAATCCAAAATGTTTCCACTTAATTGTGAGTTGTATAGGGTTAACTTCAATGCCACACCAGCAGGTAAACATTATTACTGATGCATTATTTAGCCGGCAACTTCAGACGTTCTGAATTGAAATCATTGCACATTATTGCACATAATTGCGCAGGGAATGAAATTAATAGTAGATAATATAACTAATTAACAAATAACAATTAAGATTATTTTAATTGAAACAAAACCTTCAACGGGATACCTGACGATTCGATATAAGTCGAAATATAAAAATTGTGAATATGCACAATGGTCCGAAATTATGCCTACATAGTGGAATTCCACAAAACTCAAGTTGAAATATTTTTCTCATATTTGGAACGTTGGGATATATTGGGATTGAAATTATAAAGTTATTGTATACTAATTGTCATTCAAGCTCAGATAGATCGTAATATCAGTGGTAAGAAAATATATTGAATAGATGTACGGTATTGTCATCGTTATAATACGAGTAAGATTATTAAAAACCTGTACCTATACGAATATTTAAAGAATAATGATGTCATAACTCCGGTATTGACGTGAAGTGTTGTGCATTCGAGTGGACCCGACTTTCGACGTTAGTTGTGCCTCACTAATGAACAACATTAATCCAATTAGAGTGGAGGAGAATAACCTTCATCACCCTCTGCGTTCTCATTTTGTGCAATACCTATCAGAGATATCTTTTTTTGTGGAGAACCGTAACACAATTTTCATTGGGTCAGTGTCTATTAGATCACACGGTCCTTAGAGAGAGATTATGAACAAAATCTGGATGACCATATTGGCTTGAACAGATTTAGGCAATCACAGTGGACTAGGTACCATTACAACTCAGACCTAACTTGGCATGAAGGTTGTTGTATTTGAGATAGTGAACGTTGACACGGTAGTTTCCAACGTGTCGACATGAACTGACTGAACTGAACTTGATAAAGCCAAATTAACATAATTATTTCTCATCGAGGTAGAAAATGGAAAATAGAATATGGCATCCTACGGGGCTATTTATTGGTAGGGACTTCGGATTACCTAAACGAGGAACTAGCATGGTTGTTTTTTATATACCTAATTCAAAAATCTCAGCGAGGGCTTTGCGAAAAGGTGGCTAAGTGAGGAGTATCGTATATATCTACAGAGGCCTCAATTTATTAATCTGCCCGACCCTCTTACGTCAAACAATCAAATTAATTTTTTTGTGTAGTGGCCACTAAGAGATGTGCTATACTTGTGCCGTTGCAATTAGCACTACGGTAATAAATTAGTTCAACGAGCTGAACTCGTTGAAAATCAACAATTAAAAAAAAAGAAGAGACAAGAAGACGGCCATCAACGACAGCGGTCGACGATCATTTGATTCAAGACGTTGGTTCCAAAACATTCTCATTGAATGTTGATTCCACCCATTTTTACTCAGTTGAAAAAATCCATCAAAATGAAATAATAATAATTATTATTGGCTACCTAGTCTTTTGATTAACTTAAAATGTCGAGGACGTTTTACTTCATTGACTTGACGAAACCTTTGCATGAATAGATGACTAGATATTTATGCGTTCACTCTGATCATAATTATTTTCATTATTCAACTATCAATAATATTATTTAAAACTAAATAGTGAATTTTAATATGACTACAGAATTATTCAAGAACAACTGAAATGTTGTATAGAAAATCTTCAGTTATTTCCAAGACTTAGTTGCAGCGATTAACGGGTGAAGATATTGCAAGATCTGCAAGAAGCAATGAAACATTAACTGGAAACTCTATAACGACAATTTTTTGGGGGCGTGGCTCGGAGATAAATTGAAATCCAAATAATGGATTATTAGAGCTTACTGTTATACCTACTAAAAGATTGCATAAAATATGTATTGAAAGTTGTAGGTAACAAGTCAGGATGCTTACATAATGATCGTAGTGTTCGTCATCGTGGCCGTAGTGCTGAGGGAAGGCGAAGGCAACACCGAGGAGGCAGGCAAATACGACGAGGGTGTTCATTATGAAAAATAAGGCGATTAAAGGCACTTCTCGACCCGAAAAGGTTGCAACTGTGAATCTTGTTCAAAAAGACTGGTTTATATACTAAACGGGCCCCACTTCATTTGCCCCTCCGGCAGTAGGCTGCAGGTTTGAAATTTAGTATTACGATACATAGGATGCTGGAGGGGGAGTGTGGATTTTGGATCGGGTGACAACGTTTTGATCGGAGATGATGTGAGCGCAATGTGAACTTGGCCCACTAGCAGGCGAGGGGTGACCGGTCTGGAGCACGTGTGGACGAGTCAGAACAGACCGATCGACGAAGTGACCTGTTATACATATACAATTCGATACGGAAACCAGAAATTCACGTTCATGTGTACAATTCTATTGTTGTTCTTCACTAAGACTATGTAGAAAAACCTTATACCTATTCGTGCAATAAAATAATAAATTCGTTCTCCAAAATCGAAATTTAGAGTCGCATTCTGAACAATTTTGATATGTTTGTCAAAAAGGCTGGTTCTGGTAAAGATCGGTTCTGGCTGCCTGTCTCCCGCCGTACATGAATGCGCTGAATAGGTATACTTTCGTTTGAGTCAATAAAGAATCTGTTCCTTGGTGAATTATATATATCTTAACTGCATAGATAATATATCATTCATGATTTTCTTAAATGAGTAAGTAAATAGTGAGCAACTTACGAGTAGGGGAATCTCATTCGATTTTCGAAAAATCAGCTTGGCAATGTAATAAAAATCTTACCTGAAACAAAAATAAAAATATGAGAACCGAAATTGTTTTTCAGACTCCATATAGATTATAATTATTATACCATTGTGTTATATATTATATGTTTACAAAGACAAGTATTATAATATAGTTAGGGAGTTAGGCAGTTGAACGTTTGGTAACTCCAGTTATTCTGTTATTTTGTTGACTAGTTGACAGCGTTTGTTTTGAAGGCTGTTTGAAATGACTGAATTGTTGGAATGTTTGAGATTGGGCTTGATAAATGGTGTAGGTACTTTGGAAGATACTTGGACTAAAATAAAATTCCGTTAATTTGATGACCCGAGCGTTTCACAAAAGAAAAGGTAGATAAGGACAAGAAGGATTTGCAGGGGACCCGGAATGGAGAAGAATCAAGAAGAAGAGTCAAGTGCAGGGAACATGGAAATGAGCAGGATGATTGGTGATGGGACAATCGGACAAAAATCACGGAAGATGGAAGAGGATGTTCGGATAATGGGTGGAAGAGGAGAAGATGGAGTTTTATTATTATTTTATTTTATTCACAAAAACAGTTATTACACGTAATTTTAAACAGATTCCAGATTGTGCTAGTTACCCATCAATTTACGTTTTGCCCTATAGGTAACAGTGACCTGTCCAGGCCTTTCTCTCTCAGTTTTTTTTTTTTTTTTTAGTACATGTTAAGTCGAAACCTCCAGTGAACCTATAATATTTTCTTACAGTTTTTCTAACAGTGATTCGGATCTAACAGTTAATGGTAATTATGGATACTTAAGTGTTTTTTACAAAAGTGATTGCAACGTTGAGTTACCTAATTCCTAGATTACTTTTCAGAAGCTGCCTAGTTTCATTTTTGAATTTTTTTTTAGCGTTTTCGCCGTTTTAACTGCATACGTTAGCTGTTCAAATAGCGACGGTGCCAGCCAAGGTAGTTGCCTTGTGTGAAGTCAAGGGTGTGTTCTGGCCAGAAGCCTAGGGATCTAACTTTTTCTATTGTGGCTTTGGTCATTGTGAAGTAGAAAAAGAGTTGTGACAATTTCGAATGGACAAAACTAAAAAATGGAAGGGAGAAGTTTTATGAAGTTAGGTAGTTGAACGTTGTTATCCTGTTATATTGTTGACTAGTTGACAGTGTATGTTTTTAAGACTGTTTAAAATTACTGAATTGTTGGAATGTTTGAGATCGTATGCTTGAGAAATTGTGCAGGTAGGTACTTTGAAAGAGATACTTTGACTAAACTAAAATTCCATTTTTTTTAATGACCCGCTCATTTCAATATTATAGGTATGTACTACCAACTAACTACATAATTAAATATTATACGTATGTAGGTACCTATCTAACACTTTGTTATTTTCTTGCAACCTTTTTTGGTTTATTATTTTCAATAATTAACCTTTGAAATCGAACACGCAAATTGTTAACCCCTCTCAAAATTTTATATTCAAGTAACGTTCCGAGATAGAGGAATCCGAAAATCGAATATAAAAAGCACTCAGTCTGATTGCTAAAGAATACATCTTGTTTGGTATCCATTCATGCAACGCTCGCTATAATTACGGTACATGTATGTAACTGCTCCTAATTAACAGATTCAGGCTTTAACCAGTATTATTTCACTAAATAATATCACTGAATTCGTGGCTGGTACGACAAAAAAAAAAAGTTCGGTATCTATTAATAGATTCGTAGGTATTTCTGCCGTATGAAAGAAAACAATAATAGGTATACTTATGGCCTTTGAAACTCATAGATAACGCCAAGGAGAAAGAAGTCCTGCGGACATTTCTGGACGAACATCTTGCAAACAGATCAAAGATGTTGTCGGGCACACTTCTTGAGGGATCAGCCCGTCGAAAATGAATGTAAACGACCGCACGAACCGATGAATGGACAGATCTCCGTTATCCCGATGAAGGAAGATCGAATTGACAAACGATGATAGGAGACCAACCGGTTATCACCGGCCAATTTGTCGCGCCTCAGCGCCGTTCAATGTGAAACGTGAAAGGACTATTTTTAGTTTGAAATCCGAAAGGCTCAAGCTCACCTTAGCTATACGCATACTCGAGCCTACCGTTCACAAATGTTGAAATCCAAACGGGAGTGCCCAGTTTCGCGCAATAGTTTCATAATTAGTAACTCGTTGATCGGTATTCATGAAAAATTTATAAACCCCGGCGAGTGTAAGAATTCAAGTGGTTCGTAAGAATTAGTCAAGTTGAGCTATCACGACGACAAGAACTAATGCCCAATTACTGAAATACAATGAATTATACCTACTAAAAACGCTGCAAATTATTACACAACGGTTTATTAATTTCTGTATAGATCGCCTTTCTACAAAGATCCTATTGACATAAAATACCCACCTACCGCTAGGTTCACAATCATCTCTTGGCGACAATGAGTAGGTACCTTCTTATAATTACAATTATTACCAGAGAGTTTTATCATTCATTCTTAATGAAATTCAGTAAAGAAAACTAAGGAGGCTTATAAAAGTGAACAAGTAGGTACTCGATACGATGAAAATCAGAAAAAGTCGCATTTGATCAGCTGATCTTTGTAAGGGGATTTGGCCTACTCGGGAAGATTTGCGGTTCACACTCGTGTTTATGCTCTTTTTTTCGTTCAACCCTTAAGTCCTTACAGGGAGCGAACGCTTGGTCCTAAAATGCTCCGCGAGGTCTCATTCGACGCTAAAAATTGTGTTCTATTCGAAATTCATGGAAAAAATATACTTTCCTATTTGAAATTTTCGAACTAGGGCGTTTTGAAAATTGCATCCCCTATTTTCTAACCCTTAGAGAATACTGACGGTAATGCCGAGGTTCGCGGCACAACCCCAAATGGGGCCGGCATACCAAATTTCATTTTTGCATGAGCAAATTTCATTTTGCTCCATGGTAACTAAGGAGAGTGGATTTTTGGATTCTACGTATCTTGAAACATAAACCTCAATTTTTTTTTTTTTTGGGGGGGGGGGGTTAATTTTTTTTTTTTTTTCGTGCTCGATTCCAAAGGTTCATTATTGAAAATAATAAACCAAAATGATTTTATGCTTCGCTCTAGCTCGGTGGATCCCGACCTTGCGGACCTACCTAATAGATACCTACATATTCCTAGTTGGGGTAAAAGTTGTTCGAAAATTTCAGGTCAATGAAGTTGAGATTGACTTTCGGATTGATAACTGTAGTATCTATGGTATCGGACCTGAACCTTTTACTTGAAATGCAAAAAATTCGGGAACGCTAACGCCAACGCGGAGACCAAAAGAATGAAATTGTCAAGGTTGGGAAATTGTTGGGTGGGCAGTAGGTATAACATAATCAGATAATACAACATGGGGTATAAAAACAATCATTAATACAATATGAATATTATTTCTCCATTAGCTGCTACTGAAATATATTATGCTATTTGGACGCAACCATCGGACCAATGGCATTGAAATACAGGGACAATCTAGTGGCCACCTCAGGGCAATCCCCGAAATTACCATGAAGATTGGTATAGTTCCACCTGTGACAACAAATTAGCCGATTATTGGGCTTACTCCTCCTTAGATAGGCAGTAAACCACTACCCTTCAAATTTGAGCGATATCGTGGAGATCAGTGTATGAGGAAATTCACGCATGCGCGACTGAAATGCGCTAACTTGAACGCTACTATTGATTGGCTAACCCGATCAATCTCTGACAGTATCCTGAACATTGGCGGATTAGGTTCCACCTGAAAACAAATTAAGCGATTTTTGGTACTGTATACAGAACCGGCATCTTTCAAACGCAGCAGTACACTCAGGAGAACATCTACAGACCATATAAAAGAGTGCTAAAATGTTTTTTCGTACATACAAGGGAAATTCATTTGAAAGTACTATGTCCTTGAAACATAAAACGAATCTCTAACGACTCTAATTACCTGTTGAGACAGTGTTTTCATTGCAGTCCCTACTAGGAGCTGAGCTGGAGCTCAAGAGAGTCAGGCCTTGCAGTTTTTCTAATTTTTAATAAATTATTATTATTATCTTTATGGCTTTTTATTGTTATTATTTCTTCCGAGAGAAGTATTGTTCAACTTTTTGGATTCGAATTTGTCCGTCGGGTCCTATAGAGGGAGTTGTCTGTTGCTCCTGGGAGAGCGTGAGAGTGAACTGTCACTTCTAACATTGTAGACGAGACTGGTTTCTTTATTGGTGGATTATTCGATGTTAGTCAATGCAAAATGAATCATCGATATCCGAATTCAACATGTTTGCCATCAATTTCCATCCTCAAAATGTTGAAGAATCAGACTACCGGGTTAAGAAGAATTTCGATAATATTCCTGCAGGCATTGAGGAAGCCAAAACAATACTGTAACAATACCAACACTGCGACTCTGTGAATCGAGGTTTATATTAAGATACTCCCCAACTAGCCCACTGGGCAAAGTGGTACGGTTATGGAGACATGTGTAACTTGTTCAAGCTAAAAAAGGCCTGAAAAGTACATAATCAAAACCGTCAATCGTTCAAAACTGTCAATACTATCAAAAGAAAGGATTAGTTCATTGGCCTGAGTTTTTGCTCATATTTTGAAATGTGAGGGTTAACAATCAATAAAAAACGTTCTTTTGAGATTTCTTTAGGGGAAAATCACCATTTCAAGTAGGTATAGGAACACAATACAAGGTAAATTTGGAACTGACGCGAATGTTCCTATAAGAATGTCCCATCAATATCAGCACTTTTCATCGTTCAATATGATAGTTTTTCCTAGGTTAGGTTTTAAACTTTTTAAAGTTGAAAGTACTTAAAAATCTATTGAGAAAAAAATTAAATTAAGTAAAAAAAAATAAAATTATGATTCCATTAAAACCTTCGGGAAAACCTGAAAATTATCAACATTTATTTATTCTACCTGACTCTGCTTAGTATCCAGAGGGCTAATATGGGGCTAATATGCCCAGAGGGCTTTTTAGATGGCAATATTTTTAAAGTCTATTTTTCTTCTGATTTCCGTGACGCTCTACGGAAATCTGTCGAGGGTTGCCTACTAATGTTTACGTTTCTTAGCTGTAGATCGTTTATGAAAATAAGTTTTTTACATTTTTTACGTTTTATGTTTTCCTTTGAAGGTATACTATGATAAATTCTTCCCCAACTTTTCAGTTATAAAAACCACGAAAACTCCGACAATTTGGTGACCCCAAGCTCCCGATATTGGTTGGCCCCAAGTTTGGCTGACTCTAGCCTCGTTTCACAATTATGCGACGTCAACTCGTATTCCCCTCATCACATTCAAGTATATATATTTATATATACTCCTTACCTACTCCTTATATATATATATATGTATATTATGTACATATATATATATATGTATATGTATTTTTATGTATTTTTTTCAAAATTATTGCAGTTTTTACCGGTAAAAAAGTCAGACTTGCCGATCAGCAAGCGACTCATAACAGATGGCCGAAAGTCCTACTGACGCCCTGGTCCCCTGCAGGGCTCTCCGGCGTCAGAAGAAGTATTGAAAATGCCTCTTCGTCGAAACGACGTAGAATTTTATCTAGGTTTGATAAAAACACTGAAATCTTACTAGAATAAATATTTATTATCAAAAGTAAAAAACGAGGTATTTACAAATTTTCTCCAGATTTCACAACGAAAAAGACTAGTAGTGGTGGTAGGCAGGGGCATGGTGGACGGGAGCATGATGGACGGCATGTCCGACTCTCTTGACTTCAGCGTTGAATCCGTTGTGTTTGTCAGCAGTGTAGTGGACTTCCCTGGTGGTGCCATCGGCTTCCTTCAGGGTGTAGTAGCCCTTGACGACGTCTCCTTCCCTGGTCTCATGCTGGGACTTCACGTCACCGGTGTGAGGGTCGTGGACGCTGTACTCGAACTGGTAGTGGGGAGGAGCCTGCATACAATTCCACAATATCAACCAATTATTGAGTAAAATAGAAGAGAAATCCATGTATGTCTATAAGTACCATCAATTAAAAAAACGAAAAAAAAAACAATATTTCAAAGGAGGAGCCTCGAGAATCAGCTATGGTGTATTTTCTTTTTCACACTCTATATCCATTTATTTTCATGGGCCTGAAACGGAGTTCTTTGTGATGAAAAATGTATGTTTGTTGAAATTGATCGCAAGGTGCCGCAATGGTAACGCATGAAGAACTCCCATAATGACAACAACATGAACCTACGTGGTGTCATATTCTATTTCGTGCAGCCTGTAAATGTAATAAATTACACCACCCTGCGCGAATCGTGACTTGGGGGTTGAAATTTGTAGCCTGAATAGCATATTGATTCTCAATAAATATATTGTATCGTAAAAATTAATATCGATTTTGTATTTCTCTTTACATTGATAAATTGGAATTTACAAACATTCTTTTAAGCGAAGAAAAATTCAAAATATGTTCGTTGAAATGAATTTCGGTTCTTCTTTTATATTGATAAATCGGGATTTACTTACGTAGTAGTCAATGTGATGCTCCTCGTGGCCGTATCCTCCTTGGTAACCTCCGTGGTATTGGGCGAATGCGACTCCCAACAGGCAGGCGAATACTAGGAGAGTGTTCATGGTGATGTGGTGACTGGCGAGTGTGCGAATGTGCCCTTCAGAGGTTCAAGCACACCTTATATACGTTGCCCTCTCTCGCTGGTCGCCGTCCGCCGTTCGCCCTCGACCCTGAAGAGCGAACTCGAGCGACAAACTATATTTCTACTTTCAAGTCAAAATTGGAACCCTTGAATTGACGAGTCAACTTGATCGGTGTTCCTATCAAGTCAGACGCGGGCGTTGTTGGGAAACTCTCGCCTACTCTACTAATGGAAGGTGTGTCACTCGAGAAATGGAAGCAGGTTTTCAAATGTAATAAAACTTGCGTTAACCTTTCAAGCGTGTGAATTTATATTTTTTATCAATCCCGCCTCAGCCTCAGAGGACATAGTTCATTTAATAGAAGCGGAGACAACCATTAATTATGAGCTCCAAAATTTACAACACAAACTATGGTAACCTATGTTTCACCTGAAAAAAAGAGGAAAGTCGAAATGTGACAAGTCCACATTCGAAAACAACATACATACCTATCTTGAATCTGAAGAAAATTTCCCAAAGTGGAGACGAGGTACCGCAAAATCCTACCCAACGGACTAGGCAGAGGACTAAGTCTGACAGACAAAATAGATATGAATAATAATAATGCCCAAAACGCGTTAGCTATTTGAATAATCAACAGCCAAAATCAACTTATTTAAATTAAACATTCTGCTGCCGGGAACTCGTGCCCCCTAAGTTTGATTATCATAGCAGGTATACGCTTTATTTTATTAATATAATTGGTAAGAGGTGTATCTTGCTTACAATAATATATTTAAGTAAATGAATCCAGCAGTGATTGTTTCAGCCTTACACCCTTTTTAAGGTACGTTTTGGCTCTCGTGTTCGCTATGCAGTAGTTCCTGTCACGAGTAATTAAACGATTTTTACTTCTTCCGTATTGTATGAGAAAAGTTGTGATGGGTTTAGTAACCATTTTTTCCATTCTGTTGCAAAGAACCGCATCGAGATCGTACATAGGCGGGAGGGGGTTCATGATAGGGAATGAACAAGAGTATTGGAGTGACGCAAAGTTGGGACTTGCCAAATGGATATGGCACATTTCCATATCTTATCAAAAATCTATATTAATTAGATGATTTGCTAGCAAATTATTTTGGCTCAGAGCCTATGTTGTACTAGGTATACTGGCTACGTCGTATCTTTAACTTCCACAATACCTAAGTCACCTTCATTCAACATCTCGTTTGAATAGCGGCAATCATAGAACCGATCTCAATCAAAATTCTAAAGCGTTTCAATCACCTTTTAAACGTCTAGTCTTTACACCTCATTTACGATACACTGCGAATAACACCACCCCAATATTCTTAGAACGTAGATGAAACAATGTTCCACAATAGGTTCTCCTACACAAGACTTGGTCACTGATAGCTATTTAACAGCGTACTATGATACAGCATTGATATAGATTTCGAGTGCCCTTGCGCGAGTCATGCCTGGCGTCGAACAAAAGAGTATCATTGACCAAGATGCGCGATCAACGCCTTGACCGTCATTCACCCGCGGCTCTCCGGAAACCATGGTAATGTGTTGTAATGTGATTTCCACTAGGCTTCATCGATGAGTGGATATACCGGCGGAAGCGATAATTTGGAACCTCTATCTCCATACCTCGCGACAGCCAATTATCTGAAAATTGATTAGTTACAGAGAAGTCCACATTGGAGCACGGCTGCATTCTGATGTGCTCAGACCTACGAACATTCCACAGTTATAATTTTTGCTTCCTCACTGCCGAAGATAGGAAGCTATTCGTGCAAGAAATTAAAAATAATTGTGTCCCCCTAAATCAAAATTTTCATTTGCTTTTCACGTTTTAGAGCTTTCTGAACAATTTTTTTCCGTGAATGTCTGTCTGTTGGTCTGTGGGCAATTCCTTGCCCCAGGCAAAACTATATGAAGTTATGGTCTGAATTTGATGAAATTTCCAGGGAGGTTAGGCCCGTGACGGTCCCCTATCAATTGCATCGCCATCG
>JAEMON010000008.1:9888352-9922416 GCA_030264115.1 Lygus lineolaris | reverse complement strand
AAAAAATAAATAAAAAGGAATAAGGTCAATCACAAAGTACGTCGAAAAAAGGACTAATAACCAATAATTTATTGATTTTTTTAATGGATACATTGATTAAAATGGTCAACGGTTTGAGACTGGGACAGAAGGAGGGATCCCAAGCGGAACACTATCCAACAATAAAGAAGAGTATGTTTCCTCAGTAAACCAAATAATTTATTCCAATAATAAAAGGCTGTCCGTCTCCCTTTCCGGCTCTGAGAATGTCATGATTTCGACGTGAATCGGTAGGTATGTGCCGTATCTTTTTGGGCTGGGGGTTAGGTAGAAATTTGCGTCACGCTTTTAGTGTAAATGCTATCAAAAACATGTCCATGATTCAATGTCTTTAAATGAAATGGAGAAAGTTAGTGGTTCTTTACCTACGCAAGGAGGTGATTTTTCGCCACTCACCTACCAATAATAATCAACCAGCCACGTACAACGATATTTGAGCAACCTGCTCAAAAATAAATTTCTACCTACGGCCCGCATTTTTAGCAAATTTTTGAAGAAAATGAAACTATTGCAATGGCTTCAATATTTAAATTATGCACATTTTTGAAAATTTTCTTCATGGAAAACCGTTTGAGACCATTCTACAACGGTTTCTAGATTTTAACAATTTGCGTACATGTATATAATGAATGTTTGTACACAAGGTGATTCACTAAGGGCTTACAGCCCCCCCCCCCCCCCCCCCCCCCCCCCCCCCCCTCCCCCCATCCCCCTAATTTATCCTAGGATCCATGTAAAGAATTCGTTCCAACGGCATTCAACATATTTATTTTGCCGTAGATTTCAGGAAAAATACTTTCACGTCTACCACTTGCGCCATAGTGGCGCAAATGACAAAAAACTTTGTTTTCATCAATGGAAGAACTGACCCCTCACTCGAAAATTTGAGTGCGCAAAAACGTGTCCTAAAAACAAAAAATTGAGTTTTTTGAGTGTAATAAACTTTCAAGTATGGTACATGATTTTAATGTGTTTTTTCACGCTGAATAATGTGATGATATAATTTAATTTATTTATTTAAAAAAATTAAGCAATCCGGAATTTTGTTTTCGTTTTTCTATGAAAATGTGAAATTTCAAGGACTCAATCGAAAAATCGACATCACCGAATCACAGAAGATAATATAATTGTGTAGGTATTCGAAAACTTTCATGGCGTTTAAGAATGGTGTTGGCCGAACAAAAGGCTGCTCGTGCACGAGCTGGATTTTATGTTCGTTTAATTTTTGTTTTTTTAGTATTTTAATGAAATATTGACGGTAGACCCACAGGAACTATATAGTTACTGGCTGTTAGTTGATGTAGCGACTGTCATAACAATGTGACTTTGGGGACTGCCACGAAAACTACTAGTACCTAGGTACTAAATGCATTAAATTACACCCACCCACTCGCAACCCACTTTGATGTCGCAAAAATAAATCATTAGTGCATAAATCGGAACGCTATCCAAAAATGACATTTTTTGAAAACAAACAATATGGGAGTAATTTAATGATTTTTATAAATACTAAACTGAAAATGGTTAATGTGTCAATAATATTATTAGCATTTTATTTCAAGTACCTAATGATGATAATTTTGATATGAGTAGGTACAGAGTGAAATCACATCTAATGAAATGGTTAACCTTCCCGGTTGCCTTCCCAATTGTATCGCCATTCATGCTCATGTTCAAATTTTTCAAGATTACCTACCTTAAACCTATAAGTAAGTGATGGAAGTTTTTAAAAAGTGTGGTAATACAATTTCTGGTTCACTCACATAGTGGTCATCAACGTAGTGATGCTCTTCACCACCGTAGCCGAGGGCGAGACCATGGTGGTACTGTGGGTAGGCGGCGGCGACACCCAAAAGACAAGCGACGAGCAGGATGTATCCGTTCATTTTGAAGGGGGAAAAGCGAAGAATCGAGCGTTATCTCGAGAACAAGCGAACTGAGAGGAGTAAAAGGTGCGAGGGCGAATGCTTGTGTTCACACACGCATTACCGATCTTATATATAGTCGGAACCCTCTCTCCGTCCCATTGTCTTTATTTCGGCTTAGAACCACCACCTATGGGAATTAGGGTGATGATCGTTCCGAAATAGTGGTCATTGTATTTTTTTCTGATTCCTTCGTTCGGGATCACGCAAACAAGTGCGTACGAAATAAAATACAAATAGGTAGTTCACGCAAATTGCGCCACCATTGGGGTGGTAGTTTCTAAATGAAGTAGGTCTTGAATTAATGGTTCCCAAACATTTTCTGAATACTCTCGATTCGCTCACATACGTCATCGGTGTAAAACTAATATCTAAGTCTTCAACCAGTAAAAATATCTTACCAAACATCACCATTTACCAAGGTACTTTATATATTTTTCACATTAAACCAATTCTCCACCAAGCTTGACTACACGAAAAATCATAACGAGACGGCAAAATAGTGGCAATGAATTCATAACTACTAGCGTCCTGATTAATTTCAAAAGCTCAAGATAACAGAACACCTCTCCTCACTCCCCTGCGCCTTAAAACACACCAGAACTCCAAAGTATTTTTCACGAATATAAAATGTATAACTATATGGCTGATAACACAGAGATGTTAACATGATGAAGAATTCACAAATCCAAAGCCCCAAAACATGTCTACGACTGAATGTTTGATTCAAAAGCGGAGAAATTATATTTCATGTTTCTGCCTCTCCTTGACACATAACTTAGAGAGAAAATACAAGCCAGTCAACACCAAACGCCAAAAACAAATACAATAATAATAATGCTAGAATTATCATTAGATCTAGATTGTAGAAAGTGGTACCTACATGTATTCTATATAATATTGATACTGTTTAATGGGAGTGGTATTGTCAACGATTACCTGCATCCTTATATCGTATATCAATATGTCAGGCTCATTTTGATTTGAATGGACTGTGAAAGTAAATGATTATACTCATCTACTGGATATTGAGTAATTATTTGAGTATATTGTTGGTTGGTGCCAACTTAAAATTATCTTCACTTATCCGAAATAGGTACATCTTCACCCTCAACCCCTTCTCGTATTTTTTCCTTATTTGAGTTCTCAATATTTTCTCTGAATTTGGCTGCTGTTGATTTCTATAGTTTAGGCTTTTGCACAACAAGCTGTTCGAACGTTTAAGAGAAAGGAGCTACTATAAATTGTTGATGGCAGCACGTTTAACTTTGTAGAACTCCATAATGTAGGTATAAATTGAAATAAATGGCTTCTGTTCAAAACTTTTTTTGCCCTCCTAAATTATTGTAGAACAGAAGCCATTTATTTTAATCCATAAGTACTACAAGCGAGAATTTATGAAGGGGATTTATATGGGGTTGTCTGATGCCTTGAGAGGAGAGAGGTATTGCGCAGGAGCCGGTGTAATTACAACAGTATTTAACAAAATTGATCTCTTTTTGTGTCTGCGTTTAGAAGTACGTTTGTGTTTGCAAGTTTGAACCGTTAAAAAATAAATAAAAGCGGGGTTCATCAAAATGTGCTTTTCAAGTCACAGATCCTCCATTTCTTTCGAGTCAACATATACATATGGTGGTTTCTCGTACAAAAGAGAAAATACAACACTGGCCCTGAACCAACTTCTTACCATCCCCTGAGGGGTCCCTCATTTCTCAGCTAGTGGTCAGCAATCACACCTTTAGATCTCCTAGTTGGAGTAAACTTTGTTTCCTCCCTTAAAGTCAAACATATTGATGAAGAAAAGTTAAATTTCACTGTATTTTGGCCCAATGTGTTCAAAAATAGCCTTCATTAACCAGACATAAATATCGTGTTGTGCAATTACTCAAGAGTTACAACTCAAAGTAGGATCCACTAAACTCTGAGTTAGGAAAACCCAAGGCCAAGGAAAACACCAATTTTATTAAAACGAGATTTTTTGTAGAATAGGTCTCCATGTAGAAAAACGGGAAGTTTTCAGGTGCAGTTTGCATGCAAGGCAACCACAGTTACGTCAATGAAGCTCATTCATAGTGTTTACAGAAATAACAATCACGTGGAATCTCAAGTGGAAACGAGCTGCAGCCGGTAGTCTGGGTCAATAGGAGAAAAACACGCAACGTCCGCTCGGCGTTTCCTAGCGGAGGGAAGCTTTCGTCCTCGAAGCAATTTGAACTGGGAGGCTCACGGCTGAGGACCTGGAACGACCGAATGTGGAAACGAAGGTAGAAACAATAGCGCAGCCTCCATGTCTCGCTCAGAGAACCATTTTCTCCCAGTATGCGAGCGGTTTTTTACGAAATTTTTGTCTTCTGCAAGTTTGCATGAGATTTGTTTTCAGCTATAATTATACGCAAACGTGGGGTTTACACCAAATAACCATCCGAAACAACTTATCAACAATCCAGACCTACCAAATCTGATGATGGGTCCTTTCCATGCCTCTATAGTGGCCCGGCTGCAGTAGTTTCAATCATCGATTGGCCCTCACGCATTTCAACTATATGTTGAAGCTCTCAATGGAAATTGAGTATCAGCTGAAATAGAAAATACAACCACCACTTGAACCATTTTGGAAAGAGCTATGATCGGTGATGTCCGTAAGTAACAGATAACATTACGAAAATTTCTCGAGCCATTAGCCACGGAGTCGGTAATCTTCAGTGAGTTGATCGATGGATTTTGTCGAAATACTCAGTTGCCACACCCAGAGATGTTTACATTTTTTCCGAACGACCGACGAGCGCGGTCTGGCACGGAGGATGATCACTGAGGTATGTCTGAGGTTTTTTGAGGCAACTCTGTATAAAAACAGCGGATCACCCTGCCAGGAGTCTCCAGTACCATCATAACTCTGGTGGCCCGATCAGCTCTACAACTTACTACCCGAACCTTACAACCATGCACAAAGTAATTTACCTGGTAAGTAAGGTAGTGTAGACTTTTCCCATATCAGTCAAATATCATCATGTTTATGTACCTAACTATAAGAGGCGGCAAATACATTTCCCATGGAAGCTGGGATACTATTAGATAAATGTCGTTTTCCAACAGTTTCCCCTGTGGTTTTCATTTGTGAGATCATCCTACATTACTACAACTACTATTGAGCCAAAGGGAGCTGGAACTGGCCTATAACGAAGTGAATCACATTAAATATTCACAAATATATTAAAAATTGAGATGAAAAAGGAGTCGTCCAATAACAACCAGATTCCCACTCTATATTATTCAATTTACATTAGAATCCACTAGTGAAGTGATGGATGGAAAATTAAAAAAAAAACAATAAAATATGTCCTATATGAGATCAATAATGTTCTTACATCAAAACGTAAGAAAAAAAAATTTAAAAAAATAAAAATAAAACATAATATGATGAGGGTTATATGCAATCAGTATAGATGACAAATTCTGAACAAAATTAATAAGATAACAATGTAGTAATGAAGGCATTATTAGATAATGATTTGCTCAACCACAGTCCTTAATGATATATTAGATACCTCGTACCTATGATAGGTAGGTGAATGTAAAATAATATTATTCTGCTCCTTACAAACACATCATGATTATTGTATTCGTAGTTCCCCCCATTGAAATACATTCATAAAGAACACATAGTAATATTTATCAACAGATATTATTTTAAAGTATACACAAAATAAATGTATGTATGCAAATTAACAAGATTTATTTGATTACACAAAATAATAAGTATATATCTACCTACTCATTCCCAACTTACGGTCCTACCTAATAAACCCTTCATTTTCCTTCATTAAATTTCGAGGGAGGATGATTTTTATTTTACGACGTTCATTTTGAATGTAGGTATATATACTGTTTATTTCAAATCATACCGTTACAATCTTTTTACATATTTTACCTACATAATTTGTTTACATTGTACCTACTTACATGACACCTTAATATCCGAAGAACAAAGTCATAAGGTATGTAGAGGGTAATTGGACGAGTAACTCGGCCTGAAAGTATGTAGGTACTTACTCGTATCTAATAATACCTATTCTGAAGAAAACCATAAAATTAATAGTTGATAATACTAATCATTAAGTGTTATAATTCTGTACCACCAAGTGCCTAAGAACAGTCATAAAAAAGATTTGAAAATTCCCTTTGTTTGTATTCCTTACAATAACGACCAGTAGATTCTACAATAACAAGACGATTCTACGATTTGAGACTAGGTACGGAACATAAGAACATGATTTTAAAAGTGAAAATAATATACTGAGAATTTTATAATGTAGTGCAGGGAAGTGGCCAATTATTTATCATGATGTAGATATGTGCATAGTTCCTTCCTACAGAAATGCTGTTATAAGCGGGGCGGGATCGGGAACATAGTTAAACTGGCCTAATATGATTGGAAATGTAAAGAATGTAACCTATTCCAGGTGGTCATTCTAGTGGCACTCGGAGCATGCGCAGCGGCGGCATACGAAAATTACGACTACCAACCTCAAAACGGTTATGGAGGTGCTTATGACAGAACCGACGAGAAGAGAGATTTTTACGTGAGTCTACATTCTATAATATTGAACTATAATTTAAACAAATTATTAACTTACCTATCGGAAATATTTATTAATAATAATTGCCCAAGTGAAACACTGCGTAAACAGCAGCCAAATGATTGTGTAGATTGGCAATGATCTAGAAAAAAAGAGATACAACAAAATCAAGCTGGTAAGAACCTAACAAAATAATATCAACATAATATCAATAAGTGAATCAAAAATATAATATCAAAAGCGAGAATTAAAAACAGCATAACAAAGGAAAGAATGTTAAACCAACACTAATGCATTATTGGTGTAGCTAATAATAATTATCAAAACAAGAAGCTACATCATAATCATTCCCATATCAACTTAATTTTGTGTTTTGAATTACTAGGGTAGGTATTCGAATTATCAAACGAAAAAATGCAAACCAAAGATAATGAGATAAACCCAGTTAGTAAGTAAACGACCATTAGTAAATAGATAAAAAAAAACCTTATGGTTTCATGATTTGGATTCCAAAATTCTACATCGTTTCATTTATTATTGCAGACACTCTTAGGCAACATAATCTACGTATTAATCAAAATAAGTGATGAAAATGTGAGTATCACACTAATTCTATCATTCGTCGTTTCCTTAAGGCTGAATTATCATAGTCAGGAATCGCGCATTTGATAGCATTCCATATCTTTAGAACTCTGGTATTCCCTTGATGATAACACAGGGTGGCCGTTGTCTCAAAAAATATTACTAACAACTAATACTAACTAACAAACATATTTAACTAATCATAGGCACATTATGGGTACTCGAGACGTCATTATTTTCATTCTAAAGTTTACACCTCATTGCTCTCTCATCTTTGTGCAGGACTTCTGACGTTGAAAACTTTGATTTTCGATTTCGAGGATTGATTTCAATATATGCGGATGACCGTAGTTCTAAGCACACGAGCTTATTCCCCAAAACCGATTCAAGGATTAAACGAGATTGGCATGATTGGATTAGCTAATAATTCTACAACAATAGTATTTTAAATTTTTTTATGGGCAAGAAGTAGGGTAGGTAGGTAGTGTGTGGGACGCCTATTGCCAGGTGTTATTAATGTTGACTTGAAAAATACCTATCAAGACCACCAGAATTTACTGCTTACCTATAATGTTTGATATCAACTGTCAGGATACTGCACCAAGAAGGAGTATATGAAATTTCAGAAGAGATAATCAATAAACCACCGACAGTAACTAAAATCACAAGGTACCATTACAACTTACAGAAACAAAGCTCAAGAGGACTCAAACAAAATAATCAACTCAAAATAGAGTTGGTACATAAATGCGTACAGAACTGACAATAATTATGAGGTAGAAATACACATAACTGAACCGTATTAAACATTGCGAAAGATTCTTTATCTCCACCTGACACTATCAAAATGTAACAACCCATGATACTCGTATGGTGATTTAAAGGTTGAGTCAAATGGTTCATCGGGATAAACTAGTTTGAATGTATGCATTATATTAAATAATTTTTATGTTGAATAATTTAGTGAACATATATTATTATTCAAAATAAAATTCCTTTGCAGGCGCCGCCTCATTACGCCTACGAGTACAAGGTCCACGACCCGCACACGGGAGACATCAAAAGCCAGGGCGAGGAGAGGAAGGGTGACGTGGTCAAAGGCTACTACACCCTCAGAGATGCTGACGGCACCCTCAGGGAAGTCCACTACTCAGCAGACAAGCACAGAGGCTTCCACGCTGAGGTGAAGCGAACTGGACACGGCCACCACCCCCACTATGGACATCAAGGCACCTTCAGCTACTAGAAGGTCTTCAGTGCACACTCAACTCATCATCATGCCATAGGTGGAGTCGCATACACTTACTATGAATTTGAAAGTTACAATAGTGACCGTCACAGTGAACATCCTAGATAATTTATTAGGGTAACTGTACCAGTCCTCCGCAGGCCTGTGCCAGTTATTACCGCTCTCCATTTGTAAAAACCGGGGTTGGGCACCGCCTAGAAAATTGAATCTGGCTCTATTTCAACGGTTTTTAATGGACTTTCTTCCCCTTTTTTTCCTTCTCGTTTTATTATTTCAATAATGAACCTTTGGAGCTGAGCATCATTTTATACGCGTTCAATATTGTTTTTTTAAATGTATTGAGGGTTTCAAGAACTCGGGATGAGGGAAAATGACTGACAAACAAGGGGTTTGCCACTCTATACAGAATGCTAAATATAACTGCTTGTTTCAGTTATCACCTGGAATATAACTTGAAAAGCATTTTGTTTTTGATTATATTGGATATATGTTTTTTCAGTAGAACACGAAGTTTTCGAGTTTGTTGGAAAAATTAACTGGGTTTAACGTCCACCATGGGGTGGCAATATCTGGAGTAAATAGAGTAAATGTTGATTAGTAGAACTGCATCTTCCAGTGTTCAACACGTGATTAGTGTTTGTTCCTCTATTTTCATGAGTTGGCTGGGTGGTTCCTTCCTATGATTTAGGCATTCCTGGTAGGTAGGTACTAGAAGATGATCATAATAATACATTTTACCATGAGTTTTTTGAGCATTTTTTATGGATTAGTAAGGAAGTGTCGATAACTGGGAACACTTCCATGTTGATAACTGGAAGGCACACCCCTTGTGATAAATGGAGACAGTTCTCTGTCGACAATAAATTGGCAAACCCCTGGTGATACTTGGTTCACGATCAAAATACGGTTCTAACTCTTTTGATTGTTTTCAAAAAGCTGTAGGAAGTACTTTATTAGTACGGTATGGAGATCTACACAAGATTGAGCTTTTCAAGCGAATCTACATAAACATAGCACCATAAATTAATAACAACATCAGTTGATTACAGAATGATCACCTCAAAAAACACACAACGATCTGTCCATTGAACCTCTTGATGTGGGCACAGTTAAATCTGAGCGAGAGGGAAAACTGTGTATTTCTACAGTAACATCCAATAAATATACTTTGATACCAACAACATTTGTGTGTATCTTACTTTAGAAATGATATAATTTGTTACATTTACCTACCTCCTTTATATTCCTATATTTACGACTCATAGTGTTGGGATGGACTGTGGAAACTACTACTCTTAATTTACTGAGGCTAAGAGGTACTCGGTTTAAGGATTATAAACAGAGGCTTCGAACCAATCGACAACATCATGTAGCCGAATTGAATTTGTACTTCTAATTTGAAGATAATAGTAGGTATTTTGGAAATTTGTAAAGTTATTTTGATATTAAAATTATTTAATCTATCCGCTGCCAATCATTCGGATATCTGTTCTTATTCGTGGAACTTCAAACTCATTCAAGCGCTCAGGTTCTCGGTGGGCACAAAAACTCTTATCTTCTCAGCCGAGACCTTCAGCGAGTGCTCCTTTCACCGAAGCCTCCCGGAGATTTTTTTCTTCCAATTCCGGCTTCTGTCGTTTTGTATGTCGCGTCATACCTAATTTACTTTAATGGCTAATCTGGCACCTGAGAGTCAACGCATATTTTCCAACGGGTTGTATTCCCTTACTTCACACTCTAATAGGCACTTGTCTTTGAATAAGTAGATAAATGAACGGCGAAATGAAACTATGTTTACTTGATGTTGATTTGTAGTTTGGTATTTGTTTTGGGCTAAAAAATTCGTTGTCAGAGTTAACAGTGAATTGTTCATGAATAACTCTTTGAATTAAAATGCTTGTCCGTAAAATTTGAAACCCAACTCCTTTACTCATCGGAAGCATAGGAAGGGCAACTGGTTTATATTTGAATTTATTTCCATCCATATTTTTTGTTATGAATTCCTGGGGCTTCGACTATATTATTCCCCTACGATGGAAGTAGGACATTCTAAGTTGTACAGAAAAATAGTCCGGGGGAAGACAAGTCTGATTAACCCAAAATTAGTGAGATCAAATATGTATGCCCTTAGCGGGGCAACTGCTCTCTGTGGCTTTATTGGGAGAGCAATGGCCATACCAGTAAAATCGAGTGGTTGTGGGTCCGTTTTTTTTCAACTTGAAACCTTTTTCATTTTTTCAATGAATCATTTGTTGACAACTTATTCCCGATCCATCCAAAAGATATTCCTTGATTGCATTCAAATTTAAAGGAAACTAATATGGTTTTCAAAGAACTTTTGACAAAATTTCGCGAGGCACACTCATAGTTTCATTGGTACTATTATACTAGAAATTAAAGACTTATCGAAAGAAAATGTCCAAGAGTACGTTGGCATGTGTTGGTATCGTTCCTGACACTGGGTGCCATTAAAAACGTGCGAGGAGCTGTCAAAATTGGCAGTAAATGAAGGATATTATACCGGTTACCAATTATTTAGCGCCAATCGCCCTCAAAGGAAGTGACCCTCAATTTTCAGCGGTCTGATTTATTCCCAGTGGTGAAACCTCGATTGGACTTCAATTTCTGCATTGGTCAACACGATCCGAATTGCAGTACGACAATCGGACATGAAAATTGAGCGAAGGGAAAAGCAGAGTGCATTCTTGTTTGCCTTGGGGCGTGGAATCACGCTAGTGAAGGGACCTCGATCGATCGGCGAAGAAATTGTCTTTGGAAATAGTGCGATGATTATGGGGCGGATTATAATCATCCACCGTAGACGAGTTATGCCTGGTGACGGATATGGAAATCACACCAGGGTGCCTGCTTTCTATAGAGTGAGTTGATGTTGGAACAGAAAAAAATCAGTTATCAAGTTTCTACTTTTTGAGTGCGACACATGACTGATAACAGGCTGGAATATAGTTATTACTTATGGTGGGAACGACGCGAATTCAGGGTGTCCTATAATAATAAATCACCCAATCCAAGCCTCAATTCACATTATTTGAATAGTTTATGAAAAATATAAGTAGATTGTTCCTAATTTTACTGGCACATCTTCCTTCATTTCTTCAATCCATTTTTTTTTTTTTTTTTTTTTTCAATGAAAAATCGAAATTTACTTACTTGAAATTTTCCAGAAAATTAAGCCGTTACCGGAGTTTTCAAAATCGCGAAAACGTGATTCATCACTGAGTAATAAACTGACAAACTAAAAATTGGTTTGAGAAATTCCCAACAGCAGGCTGACCTAAGGTTGGCGAGGTTCAACTGTCACAGTCTCCACGGTTTTTGACAAATTCCCAACTCCAACTGCAGCCTCGACGTCAGCTCGACAAGATTCCAACTGCAGACTCAACCCAGGTTTATCACAGTTCCTATTGCAGCCTCGAATTCTGTTTAATAATGGAATGCACCGATAACCACTATAACTCTAAAACATTACATAATGCCATCCCTCATTGATAAACTATTGGGTTTTTAACCTCAAAAGTTCACCCGCGAAACAAATTCAGAAAAAATAGTAAATTATTTGCCATTAAGATACATAACACCTACAAAAAACTCAGAAAATTTACATTTGTAGGAATACGTTAATTTAGTCCTGATGGGTCGGTGAATGTCATTTAAAAAATTTAGTTGTAGCCTTGTAGTGTAATAAACTTGAGAGGAAGAATGTTCATCAGGGCCTTCGTGGAAAAATGCGTTTTATTCATAGGAGGAAGGAACGATTTTCCTCACCTTGAAAAACTCGAAATGGGGTTGATCATTAAGGCTGGGAACAGTCAGGTAGTGCTCTTAAGAATAGAGCGGGTGCCAAAGAAGTCAAGACAATAGCTCGAAGAAAAGGTGGTGAACCAATGTCTACCAACTGCCGAAGGACTTTTTAAACTGCCTACCGCACACTACAGGTGGCACTGACGGTCCCACTACTGTTCATAAATGCGTTTGATGCTACATGGTGTTGACTGGCAGTGTTTTCTTATGCAGTGTCAATTTTTTATACGAATTTTATATGAATTTTTTATATTTCTACGGAAACATAATCTACATTTGAATAACATGGGGAACAACACCATAAAGGTGCGAATTTTGTGACAAACTGACAGAAATTATTTTGAGACCATTCAATTTTGACATGGAATTTTGTCTTAAATGGACATTTCAGAGTGAGTAAAGAACTAGACTATCGAGGTGAGACGTCTGACATGTCAAAATTGAATAGTCTGGAAATCCCTTTATCTGGGTATCCCTTTACCTACTTGTAGCTCTACAAGTAGATGAAGGGATACCCTTTTCCAAACCAAGATCTGATCGCGATTCCGTATGAATAATTCTATGTTGATAATAAATTAGTACGCTTCTCCAGGGTACTAAGTTTGTGTAATTTGAAAGTATGCCTTTTGCTCTTTGTAAGTTTTGATAGGGTAGGCTGTACCTCCGAGGAAGTAATCTAAAAATTTCAAGGCTGTAAAATGTAGCAGGGTAATATCGAAATCTGTAATTTGCCTCTCCTGAAAAGTTGGTGAAAATCAGTTAGCCGGTGTTGCACTGGGACCGACTATTTACAATGGTCACATCCATTTTGGTCGGAAATGGACTACCCAGATCCTCAGTTCCCTGGAAGAACGCGGAAATTAACGGTCAGCAACGGACGGACTTAGCATGATTTTCCTCTAGTTCTACGTAATGGGGATTATTGATTCGGAGTACCGTAATTACAACGAAAACTGCAACTGTCACGAACAATAATTCTTCATATCACCACCTGTTACGGCATGCGAAGGTCGCACTTTTAAAGTTGGAGCGACGTCTAGCACGCGGACCCAACGCTCTCGGCACCTTTCCTTCGACGCCCCACCGACTCAACTGAAGCGAATATCCGCAGTTTTCGCTATAAAAACTAAAGAGAACGACTGGTCAGAATGCACTGGTCAACCAACTCTACGACAATGAACAAGGTAAAGTAACTTGAATTTAATTAATTACTGGTATGAATTGAGAACATTAATGTGGAACGTGGAATGTGGACGAACCCCTTGAATGAGAGGAGCGCAGAAGGAGAAGCCTAGTTTTTCAATAACTAGTGCAGTACCCACATAATCAACCATTGAAAACCGATCAAATCTAATCGCTCGGTAGCCCCAAAAATAATATATACCTAGGTAGGTAATTGAAATAACAATACACAATAACCTGAAATCAATTGAAGTTACGTGAGCGATCATGAGAGTAGAAAACTACATGATTATCTACATCCATCATGTACCGGAAATCTCCGATTCTAATTCAGAGCGCTCAACACCCTCTGGGAGCAAATTGTTAGCAAAAAGTGTCATTTGGATAAGTGAAAAAAAAGGCATGAAAAACCGCGAAGGTGAATGTTTAGGGTGCTGAGTGTTTAATATTGTAGAAGGTTGGCATTCCACATGACAGTTTCAGACAGTTATCATATGCCTATTCAATATAAATCTTGCTTCTTAATAATTAAAAAAAAAATCATTTCGAATGAATATTTCTAGGTTACAATTTTCGTCTGCCTTTTCGGACTCATTGCCGTCGCCGCAGGAGGCCACCATGAAGATTACTATGTGAGTTCTATTCATATAACATTGATCATTAACGAATATACTTCCAAATATCGCAGGATAAATTATATTATTTTAATGATACACAGGCCCCACCTCACTACGCTTTTGAATACAAAGTTCACGATGGGCACACTGGAGACGTCAAGAGCCAGCACGAGACCAGGGAAGGAGACGTAGTGAAGGGCTACTACACCCTGAAGGAAGCTGATGGCACCACCAGGGAAGTCCACTACACTGCTGACAAGCACAACGGATTCAACGCTGAAGTCAAGAGGATCGGACATGCGCACCACGCCCCAGTCCACCATGCGTCAGCCCACCACCACGGATGGTACTAGGAAATATTCGACCGTTTTTATAATAAAAAATCTATCTGAATGTCCAATCTATTCTTCTAAACCTCCTATCTATTCAATACCGATTTCTACAAGCAAGAGTCGTCACATCCTAATGACGTTAAAACGGGAATCGCAGCTGATGTGAAGAGCAGATTTTAGCAATTTCAAAAATTTGAGCAAAGTGAAATAGTTCAGTAGGTAGGTAACGGTTTGATAAACCCATACCAATAACCGAATTCAACAAAAATGTGATTGGTCATTTTCTGCTCCCTCCTCCAGCAAAAAATCCATGAGGGCTTATCCATGGGTTATTTATCGGGTGTCATCACTTGGGTTATATCACAAAGAAGGTAGAACGGTAGGTAACAAAACTATGAAAAATTATGAATTTATGAAAAAATATATATAGCCAACCTTGCGATAATTTGAAGTAGGTTGATGCAATTCAAGGCAAATCGAAAATGGTATGTAGTAAATGTGTGTCCTTAAAAATACGCGAATTGCATATAGAAGATACTCTTCCATTCAGAGCTAACCCACTTTCTGAATCTCAGGTAGCCTCGAAAACGAAGTCTGGTAAATACAGTGGAGTGTAGAGAGACAAGGTGTCCAGTGTTTCTGGACCTATAATAATCATCATTAAGTGAAATTGGATTCTTACACATACCTACAAAAATAACACGGAGCCATAGTATCAATGACACACTTTTGTATACAATCATCAGCTCGTGTATATAAATAGATATATACACGATGCGATACCGAATATAAGTAAGGGTTGGCACCGAAATTATCATCTAGGCTGTTGGTATGAGTACAAACCAAGTCAGTAACCTATTTGCAATATTGTCGATTTTTCACGATTAATACTTAGAATGTTTATACTTATGATTTATGACGTACCTTTCTAAGGTCTTAGGGATACATTATTAAATAGACTATTATTACACATAAATGATGTACCTTCAGTGCCATTACCACCTCAATTCTGTGGAGATTCACGGTATGATATGCGTACACAACACTGTAATAGGATATACGTTTGATTTAAAATACATAAACCGGGAAGTATCTCCAAATTGGTAATTAGATTGAAGTGGCTTGAGAGGGGGTCTCAATTTTGTGCCGTAATTTCGGGCGAGTAAAGTAGTGTATCTACACAGATTTTTCGTCCTTATTGCCCCTATCCGACATGATACGATGATGAAATGTGTGAAACTATGGGAAATACGTATATTTAAATCACTTCAACCAGACTCTTGAAGCTATCGGGAACTCTGACGACATCCTCCAAAAAAGGTCTCAACTCTGAGAAGACGAGAAAAAGTTTCCCTCCCGATTTCCCTCCCATGGCACCCCCAATCCATTCAAAGCCCAATTCAAAACCACATTTTGAATGGTGCCCAAATTCAAATCGGAAGGAGTTTCAAAAGGGCGGGGGGAAAAGCATTCTGTCTGATTTCTGCCGTCCTGATTCGCCTAATCGATACCTACCTACGGATAACTTTTTCTTGCGCAACGCACGGGTTGAATAGCTAGGTAGGTAGTAAACAAACAAAAAGTATATAAACAATCAATTCTTGTTTGATTTCATAATTTTTTGTAATCAGCTCTTATAGAAAAAAGCGGCATTTGGCGGCCATAAATAATGATGTCGACAGTTCTGGCGGTAATTGGAGTGAGTGTTTCAACAACGGACGAAAACTGCTCCGTGAAGGCGATGGGGGATATCTGGCTGCGGTCCTGGACGCATGTGTTGCAAAAAACCCATGACAGGTCTGTCGGGATCCGAGAAGGCGCGGGAAGTGTTGATATACGATTAAGGGTGGTGGGGAGGCAGGGAGGGGTGTTCAAAGGAGGTTTCAAGACCAGGTGTGGCGACCTCAAGGTTGATTTTGTTTTGGATCGAGAGTCGTGCCTCCGGAAGGGGACAATCACAACCCCTGCAACACCATCAGCTGGGTTTCCGTTTCAAATGTAGCGTTTTCAACGATAGTTGCATGATTTGTGGACAGAGCCTCTCACAGAGCGGAAGGTCCTCCGTCCTCGTGCAACAGAGCAAGCTCCATTGTGATACTAGTAGTGGGAGCTACTCGTAGTTCCATTGTGATACTATGGAACATATCTTAATATCGGTATGACAGATTACAATTTCCGCAGTATAATGGTAGTTAGTACTAATGAAGGCGGATAAATGGATGAACGATAAATTGTGAAATCATAGGCCTCAAGATGGCGATTATAAACTTGCGTTAGCTGTTCATGATAATTATTGTAGAATTCCACATAGGTTTAGACTCATGCATATATACCAAAACTATGACAAGCATAATTCGTTCACTCGTTTTGCGTTGCACGAATAATCGAGATCACCACATTTATTGTAAAATGAAATACCGTACTTACCCGAAACAACAGCCCTGCATAAGTTATGTATCTGATGTGTCACTCACCTGAAACGAAACCATACAATGTTAAAAACAAGAAATTCCTACGAATTATCCTAGCATTTAGTTTTACAAAGCTATTTGTGCTACAATAGGAAAATTAATACCTAATACCATAAGGGATGGATACAGCAAACTGACACAGTTTAATAGTGTTGTAGATTAAGTCGGCCTTTAGAATTATACACTATATGATGTAAAACAATGAGGATTAAGTCCCGAAGAGAGAAACGGTTTAAATCTTCCACATGATGTCCCTGATGTCATTGACGTTTCCCACCAAACAAATATAGGGGAGAACGAGTGAACACACTATCTGATGACAACATTGTAAGCATTTTGGCAAGCAATTAAACTGCAGTGTTGCAGGCCTTTGGATATTATTACTGAGATATAAATTTCATAAACGCAATCGCTCTTATAATTCACATTCAAGGCAGCAACTCAACATTTATGTTCGAACTGATTTTGATTCCTCGCACGGTTGATTTTGTTACGCAAATTTGATTCATAATCACGGCGTCGTGTCAATTCAATATTTTTCTTTCGCATTCAGGGAAATCGGCCGACGAGAATGGATCGTCACTCATTCACACGCTGATAAGATGTTTTCGAGTGTGAATCGTAACGCAAGCTCTCGTAACAGCGAAACCCAGATTACTCGATAATTACGAACATCCAGCGTACGTAGAAAATATAATGAGAATAGGTACCTTTAGAAATGGAGGTATGGAATGTTAACATGCACAATTCAATATTGACCTACTGAATTGAAACTTTATAGTTATAATAATAACATTATATTGGTATATATATCATGCTGGTGATAATATTATTATAATCACTCATGGAAATATTCAGCCGGACAACTCAAACTATACAAGAATTTTTTTTGAAGAACGTTTTTGAGAGGTTAAAGACTAGAAATGTTGGTGTCAACACTAATACCGAAGCTTATGTTAAGAGTTGATTGGTTGGTGGGTCATGGACATCAACGCATACACTAACCGTCCGAAATACCTAGTACTCAACAACGGTAGGTACTTTTTTTTGTAAAGTTCCTCGTGTTTATGTAATTTTTCTGTAGATAGATATTAAAGGACAAAAATAACACAGCTATTTAAAACGGATGTAGCGTTGTCAAAAAGCCCTCGAAGTAACGAAAATGAACTGCATTATTCTCCTACCCGAAAAAGTAAAATATTATTTTGATTTTATTACACAAAATACTATACCTAATCTATATGAAATATTCCACGTTTCTAATAAGCATGAATCAAGCAGTCTATTTCATTATTATACGAGTGATGGAAAAATAATAGAGATCAGTGTTCATATTGCATACCAACACTATTGACCAAAATATCAACATGAACCATTCAATTTGGCACAAGTATGAGTTGTATCATGAAAACATAAATGAAAACCTCCGAATACAGATGGCATTAAAGAAACGACGCCATAAAGGTACTACCCTAAATATAATTTGTAAAAAACATAGAATTTTTGAAAAGTAAATAAGTAAAATTCCTGATAATACGTAATGGAAGTACTCAGTTTTGGCGATGGTGAAATGGCTAGGCTTGGTTTGCCAAATTTTCTTTGATGTGCGAGTTTGAAATGTCTCCCAACAAAAAATTACAACGAAAGTACGAAGAATGTCACCCTGTTTGTCCATAACTAGGGCAGAACTTCCAGATAAGGCGATCAGAAAAATCATGAGAATTCCTCTTTCATTTCCGTGCGAAAGGTTCAACTAGTTCTGGGGTAATACCATTTAAAATGAGCAGGTATTAACGGCTGGCGTAGGAGTAGAATCAGTATATAAATGGACATAATTCGGGCGTTTTGAATCGACTAGTCAGTACCGTAAAGTTAAATCTGATGGTCAGTTGTTTAGGCGATATCTGAAACCAATGGAATCAATTAGGACCTGTGGCTATCAGAGCAGGACGGATTGCTCAAAACTCAAAAGAAAGACCCGGACTCGCCTTTCCGTTCCCTACATGGGAGCTGTTTGAGACCGGCATAAATCTCGAGGCATTTGAGAAAGGTGGTAAAAAAAAATATATCATACGGTTTCCAATTAGATGGCAAGAATTAGGAGCAAGGGTGTCTCAACTTTTACCCCAAAAGAGTCCCATTTGATATCTGGTTGTAAACGCCACGCCTACCGATGTGGTCATTTAAGCCCCTGTCCCTCCAGACCCTAAAGTCATGAACACTTGGCCAACGCTCCCACAAGTAGGGAGATAGAGAAAGACTTGAAATGTCACAACGTTTCCACCAACTTGCTCAACTCTATTAAGAATATCGTCGAATCCTGCACTGAACTCAACCCACCGCCTTCACAGATTTGCCTCGGAACTTCGTTCTAGAGTTGGCATGCACCTTCCAGAAATCGAACGGGCAAAAGGCGTATTCTTATATAACACTCTAGCTCGCCCGATCGACAGTCCTGCCTAATTGATTGGAAGATAAGCCGAATAGGTCCCACCGAAAAAAGCTTAATGCTCTGGTAATAACGCAGTCACGACCTGTTCAGAGCTAAACGCCGTTCCATTCCAACCCATTGATAGAACCACAAAAGATAAGACAGATGTCCTCTTCAAGCACAATATCCATTCTTCAAGTCATTTCTTGTAATCACGATGCAAGAACAAACATTACGTGGATTTTCACGGTGGTTATTATTTTAGAAAGTGGTTTTTTGAGGAGTTACGTGCTCTGGTTTCGTAGCCAATTAGCACCATCTGGTGAAGGTATATCACACAGCGTTAATAACACCGCGGCTACTCATTTGTCAAAAATGTCGATAGGTGAACATAATATTTTGTGAGGGGGCCAATAACACGAAGCACTGATGACCGTAGTCGAATGAATCACCATTGATCATTGCTGACTGAACGAATGATTTTTACATTTAAGCAGCAACATGACATGTTATTGAATTATAACATTGTTATGATTCAAAATCATACAACAGGACCCACTAAGTTGAGCTTCATGTATTTAGGTAGACAATAGAAAACTGAGATTTGGCACTGTGGCTAAAATAAGATTTTTGCAAAATTATATTCAATGAGCAATTTATTTCTATATGAAATTTTGCGCTGATTATAAATATACCATAATATTTATGTCCCCGTACTTGAAATAGCCATTTTGCTACCTACCTAATCATAAAAAAAACCTAGAAATTTAATGATTTTCACAATTTTACCGTCCAAGAGTGTTAAGCACAAGCGGAAGATCAGAGGCTGTTTGTGTTGAATGTGACCAAACACCAGCCATCTAACATGATTTCTGGTGATTTTTCAAAGTTTTCTAAAAGTAACACTTCATCCAATAAGTAGTAAACAAGAGAAACTTAGGAAAACCACCGAAAGTCATGGCTACGGTGTTAGTAAGCTGGGGTTGGTCTCATTCGATGCAGAAGTCTTGTATTGCAGAAGAACTTGTATTTTATATTAATTCAATGTTGGACGTTACCCATGGTTAAAAAAAATGAATTTTCTACTTTAGTTTCTCATGAGGCAGCTAAATGGCCATTTTAGGTAAATGCGGAATCAGCGCAACATTTTCTATAAAAACGGACCATGAAATAATAATTCAGTTTAAAAAAATCGCCACTGAGCGACATGCTTGAGTATCGCATCAAACGCGCCCTAACGCAGCTGAAACTGTCTGTTTTTGTCTTTTTTAATACGTTTGTGATATGAAATTCCGACGGAAACTTGAAAAACCGAAAGCCTCATCCAGTTTTCCCTGGGGATGTAATGATATGATATTATGATTCACATCCTAAAAAATGAAGCTATGATTGTACAACAAACGCCTATCGAGGGATATTCAAAAATAATACCGAGGATTTTGAGCTGTGATTGGGCCTGGCTGATGTGGTTCCCAAGCCCGTCGTCCTACGGACCCTTTAATCATTGGGGGTGTCGAAGATTCGCAGGAAACGTGCTGTCGTAGAGGTGCCATGTGTGCTGTGAAACTCTTCGACAGAGGTCTTGTCGAAGAGTTGCAGTGTCGAAGAGTGGCCCCCACCCATCAATCCTACTCCAAAGTGATTTCATACGCTTCTCAAAGTAAACTAGAAACTCGATTCTATGAAAACGAAAAAAAGTTGAATTTAATCAGCTGATCTTTGTACGGGGACTCGGCCTACTCGGGAAGATGTGCGAATCACACTCGCGTTCTTTCTTTTTTTTTCAGTTCAACCCGAATAGGGAGCGAACGGTTGATCCTATATAACTGAGAGATGGGAAAAATACACCTTCCTTGTTGAAGTTTTTGGGCTAGGGAGTTTTGAAAATGTCAAATCCTCTTGTCCACCCCTCAGAGAAGACTGACGGTAACGCCAAGCTTCGCGTCACAAACAGACCCCAATGTGGGCCTGTAGGTACAACAGATGCCATTAATTTTGTTCCATTCGATTTTCGGATTTTCGGTTTACCATGAAATGTTAAACATCAAATTTTAGGGGGGGGGGGTGTTAAAATGTACTCGAACAAAGATTCATCATTTCATTTGAAAAAATAAACCAAAATATTTAAAAACATATTTTTTTGTGTGTGGTCTGCGTATGATGCAAATAATGGGTTCTTTCTTATACATTTTTCCACTTGAAAAACAGTAAAAAAAAAAGTTGCTGTTACGTCACGATTCTTTCAAACTGGGGGAAAATATGCAAACGGGCCTTGTTTTAGGCGTTACATCAACAGAGAGAGGTGGTTATCGAATAATTTGTGGATTATTTTGCATTTTAATGGGATATTGATTAAAATCGAACAAGAGTGTTGAAATGTGCAGATGGCTGATTGAGCATGCTACCTCGCCGTTCCCTAATATGTCCTTGTTACGTAGGTTGTATGCTACGTACTTATCAAGATGATAGGTTTGTCTCGGTACCTAGTCATGGAGGTAGGTTTGTCAGTTTCTAATGGACCGATGTTGGTCGAATTCGGAGGGTAGTTGGGAGCTTGCTACAAGACAATTGCCAAATAATTTAGGAACAATTGGATCAGTAATAGCTACTGCGCATGTTCAAACTTGATATTTGTTGTCATATGCAGAACTCCGGAACTTTTCAACAGTTTTCGGTAAAATTTTCAGTACGTAACTGATTCTATACGTGGATGTTACAAAATTGAGAAAGCTATTCTGCCACAAGTTTTTCTCACAATTCGACAACTCTAATTAACGCGTTTTGTACACCAGAAACCTTAGAAAGGAGTTTCTTGTTGCTAGAAGATCATTCCTTGAGCAACGAGACGCGTGCGAAGCTAATCACGTTCCGATCTCTTCGGGAGCAGATAACGATCCTATGGGAGCCGCGGGATGACCTGCTCGAGGGTTGCGTTGTGACATCTGGCGTATTCGTGAAACCGACGATAGCCCTGCCCAGTGATACCGCACCGGCTGCCAGTGATAACGGTGCCCAGTGATGGTGGCAGTCAGGCCTCGCATTCTTCGCAAGGACGTTCGTTCCCAACCTTTCTTCAAACTCTATTTCGAGATCGGATAAAGGGCAGTACAAATCAATCAACCCCAGACCCGTCCAGATTCCTAATAGAAGTTTTCACCTCTGAGTAGTTACCCAAAGTTCAAGGCAAAATACTTACTCAAGCATTCAATACATTACAGTTGAAAATGAAACGAAACACTGCAAATTATTACACAACGGTCGATTATTTTCCTTCCGCGTAGATCACTATTCTTCCGTAGTGTATAATAATATACGTAACTGATATTTGAGCGTTAGACTTAAACTACTGCCTTCAGTTTAAGAAATCCTTTAACTCTATTATTATAATATAGGTACCTAATGTTTCGTAATAAACAATAAACAATTGTTTAAACAATAAACTATTTTGTTCTAAATTTCGACCCTGTAGATCTTTGAGCTCAATTATCGCCTCAGCTCTTCCGTGAGCTCTCTTCTCTACTCAGCTGATCCGTGAACCCAATATGTTTTGTCTCAGCAGAATCTGCAACCTAAAATTTAGAATACCTAATAATCTAGATCTCCCTGATGCGTCGCTAGTACCAACTTAGGACTGTAGGTACGTCAAAACCAAACTGCGAATCATATCGGGTTTTTTTCTGTGGGGAAACGACCTAATTCGATAATACAGATTTGAAACTATTTAAAACCCTATTAAAATCACTATCTTCTATTGAGCTAGGGCTTTTTTAAAATGTAATCTATTATTTAAAGCCCTTATAATTATTAAAAGTTGGTAACTTCTGTTATATAATTGTTCACCCAAAGCTTTTACCCAAATTATGAGTATTCTCAGACAGATAGTTTACAATTTAGAACAAAATAATAATATAAAAACCTTTAAAGTTGGTCAAATGTTGGTGGGCAGTTATAAATTAAACTGATTTCGTACAAGTCTTCAACTCAGTGAGACATTTTCATGTCTTTCCGCGGGGATCCCCCTCTGCTCATCTCTGAGCTTAATTTTTGACTTGCCTACGTACCAGTAGTTCTCTGAAGGTAATGCATAAGACGCATTATCTTCTCCTTCTAACAATAAATGCATAATCTGGTTCCCTTGGTTACTTTCATCGCGGGGTATCTCACTAACAACTGCTTTGTTTATCGGTTGCGTAACGGGATCGTTTCGTCACGGATTTTCTTGACGATTTTCGATTTTTTTCTGCCAAACCAAATTTCGAGTGTATGTGCCAAAGCAAAGACATAAAAATGTCGAAAAATACAATTTGAGAACAATAAAATCCAGGTCAGTTTTATTACCAGATTGTGGATCAAAAGTTCTTGACAATCGATTAAACTAAAACTTAAAATAATGTAACAACATAAGGTACTGCCACCGAAATTGAAACAATTTCTGCAAATTGTTCATTATTTTCTTTGTCAGAGGAATGACTATCAAAGGATGGAATTAATAGTAGCCGGTAACATCAAGAGAGTCAATGTTTTAATAATGATTTCTCTAACAGTAATTGAACGGCAGAAAGTGAGAAGAGGCTCGCTAGATAATTCTTCATTCAGTGTGTATTCATGTGTGTTACGAATATTCTGATTGTTCGGAGCAAAGTGATACAATAAATAATTCTCACTTTTGCATTTGAAAAAGCAGTTTCCATTAATCATTGTATTTTTCTTCAAGGTCAAACACGTTAATTTTATTTTAACAACCTACTTACTTCGAACCTACATAAATCTGGAATCGATTTTCGTTTGATACCTTCCATCAAAGATCTTGGAGCGGTCCCCCAAATGGTTGGTCAGTATTTCATAATTTCCTGCGTTTCTTTAATGAAAGTGGAACAGCCTTGGAGTGACTTGGCAAATGACGGTGAAATTACACTCCAGCCATCCCTCGAGGAACATTCATAACACGGTGAGCATGTGACAAACGGTCCAGAAGAGTCCAGATAAAGACTCTAGATAATAATATTTCAATTACTTGCATTTCTGAAGTCTTTCGAACTCCACAAACAGTTGATTCCTACTTTGATCAACAACCAATTTTAAATATTGTTTCAATACCTACTACAGCTTTTACTAATTCAGTTCCGTGTATTTATGCATTCACATAAATATACAGTTTATGTCGACCAGACCCCAACATGATGGAAATATTCTAGAATACAATATATAAACGAGTACAATAATAAGACAATACAACATAGCGAACAGTACGAAATTGGCTCAAATTGTGTAAATGGCGACCATTCATGAAGAGCAGCTAATGACTCTGAGGGATGGGAACAAATTTCCGATTTTTGATATCGATACTAAGGCTTGTGAATCGATTTTGATTTTATTTTGAAGGAATACATAGGTACTTAGTTTATTTTCCTTTCAAACTTGAAAAAATAAGTAGAACAGGTAAATAAATATATTACGTAGGCATAGAATCATTTCAAATCACCCTAATAATGGATATAAATTGGTGAAAATGTGCGCTAATTTAATATTATTTATTTTTTTTTAAATCGAAAGGCGAAGACGGAAAATCAATGAATATAAGGGGAAGAACCTATGAAACCATGGACGATTTCCATGGAGAAATATATTAAAAAATTCACCTATTCAAAATTTTGGTCCCATTGCAAGAGCTCAATTTTTGACGAAGATTCGCTAAAAAGGGATAACATTACGTTGAAGATGATCTGCCATTGTTTTTCACCAACTAATTTTGGTTCTAACGTTGTAGCTAATGACCAGTATACATATTAAACTGCCAAAAGAGGGTGAGTAAGAATACAAAATTAATTTAGATTCGATTAAAATTTATCATATATTTAGGTTATTATAATTTAATTATGTTCAGTTCCAACTTCTATTAGTTACCTATTGGAAAGTGAATAGATTTGCGTAACACTCGTTACTCCACACATCAATCAAAGACGGGAGCCTCATCTAGTATCGGTCTTACCGTTATTAGACATGAATTTTCCTCTTGTTAACTCCGCCGTTAGGAAGAACACGAAAAAACCTCATGTTCAATATTTTTGGGATAGGTAAGTAGTTATAATTAAAAAAAAGAATTAATCATTAATTAATTAATATTATAATTAGGTAATTAATATAAATTTTTAATGGCAGAATATATTAGATACAATTCGATGAAAATCTGGGGGGTCAGGCAACAGACTGCTCAGGAACCAGTCGATAGGCTGACCCTCTTGAAGACGCTTGCTGATTGGTGTTATGAGAGAAGGTGCGTAACCGTAACTCTCAGATATACCTAACCGTAATAAGGAAGAAGCTTTGACGGAGTGACAAGTACGAGGAAGACTCAAGACGTTCGACTGCCCAACAACGAGGCCTTGCAGACCATCGCATGCTAATTACACCACATCTGTCTAGGATTGCTCTCATGACCCGGAGGATGTTCACCCTTCCACTCGTTACAATGTTTTAGATCTTCTGCCTGATTGTGAGGAGGTGGTAACTGGACCCTGCATCCTCATTTCGAGATGGAATCATCCCCTATTATAAAAGCAAAGCTCAAACAAAGTCGCTCATCATTCTTCTGCAACCCTCAGCACAATGCACACTAGCAAGGTAGGAGCTCTTGTGCCTTTTCGCACCTCACATTAATTTCGTTTCAGTTCTTTCTGTAGACGCATACTTTTGATAGCACGTACTATACAACTATAATACTTAGTCGCGTTGATTCGAACACAAAATTATCTGTTTCTTGTTGAAATGAATAAAAATCAATAAAATCTTAAGAACAAATGTAGATACCTATTTAAAAAGTGATTGTTTTTATGGAACACGCTCAATGAAACCATAAACTACAGATACACCATAAACTACAGTAGATACCCAGGTCTTTCTGAAAACGTACTACTAAGTAGTACATGAGAGGTATCCGACAAATCAAACTTACCTAAAACGAGTCGTGTAAGAAATTAACTGACGTCCTGATAAACCTTCCTAGATGATGTCATGCGCTGTCTTTCAAACCATTTTTTTTTTTCTCGTCGAACCAGACGTAGGTAATTTCAAGCTGAAAACCGGCAACAGATTTTTTTCAATCAAATGTTGAGGTTCAAAAATGCAACATCCCAGCCCGAAAAAGTTCCCTATAATAGTATTGAACAGGAAATATTAGGAGTTTATGCTACCGCTATATAGTAGTTGATGATAACATAATCTGCACCATATCTATAAACATTTATTACCAATATACTACCTACAATGTACTCCGAATGTCTAAGGATCAAAATTGGTTTGAAGTCAACGTGTTGTAGATTTGTACACGCGTCAGTGACTCTTAATCTGTGAACTAGCGTGCAACAAGGAAACTGCTTTGTTTAACTCAACTCACGAAACTCGAGTGAGAAGACGGCATTTTGACTCAGAATCGTTTCATACCACGTTTCCCCGACTCCGAATGAAATATCCTATTCAGAACATTAATCGTCTATAAAAACGGGTTTCCAGGAGATCTTTGATATTCCGCGAGTGGCCCGTGTGGTCGTTAAAAATGGACTTTTTCCTTCCAACTCGTGTCATCGGACGTGACTTTGTTGACGTAATGGGTCGCCTCAACGTCTCATTTTATGCTAAGTTGGCTGACCTGCAGCTCGAAAAACTTTTTATTCGCTTCCCGCCAAGTCTACACAATTTCGCCAAGTAGGGAGATAGATCTGAATATCAGGTCACGTTCGGATCCGTCATTAGTTCATTTACCTTATGCAGTTTAGTGTAATTCAATGTGTAGCCAAGGGAGCGATCCATATGTAATTCAAACATGAAAATATTCTAGATGAGGCTGAGGTTTGGTGATCGAGACGATCAGAAAAAATTACAATCCTCCTGAGAGAACAACCGATCACGTTCGCGACGTGGTTAACTTCAGGGAGTCGTAAAGTACCTTTTTTAAGCGTCACTGAGGGCAAAGATGCCTACTAGATTATAATCAGGCCGTTTCGGACGTTATACTGATCAAAACCGACTATGGACCACTATTATATCTTGGTGACATAACATCACACTGAAAGAACGTCATCATCAACACCAAGATGATTCAGCGTAAAAAATTCCCGAAACTCATCATATTTATATTACCTATAGCAGAAGTTGTTCAATATTATTTTCCAAGGTTGCGAAGTTTGGTTCAACAATTACCGACGATTCGGAATCAGTTCCAAAGGTTTCGATGAGAAATACTCGTACCTAGCAAAGACAAGGTTAAAATTTTGAATTCGTCAATATTTTTCTCGATTTCAGAGTTGGTATTCAGAAGTGGTACCCAAATATGTATCAGGTGAAATTGTTGTGATTTTCTTTCTGCAAAAAGGCTAACGTACCTAAGTGAGATTAATAGCGCTATTACGAGTAGTAATACATAATAGTACGTACATAACTTGTGGGCACCCACTTGGATTTCCAATATTATATTGGTTATATTTATGTAACAAAGTAACTTCCTGATTGATTGGAATAACGTTTCGACAATTAAGGAGCTCGTTATGATTTCAGAGTATTTTCTTCACTGCGGCGATGGCGTCTGTAGTGATGAGCGTCGCTGGAGGATACATCAGTCATGGTTACGAAGAAGAGGAACATCACGTAAGTTCCAACAGTCCCACAGGTACCTAGGGCAACTTTAAAATGTCATCCCCTGTATTCTACTTTTTAGATATGACAGTAATGAGTTCCGAGGATCAATAGACCCCAAATGGAACCTACCAATCAAATAGTACCTCACTAAGGAATCCATGGTAAATAAGCAAAGTGTTGTATGGCAAACGGCTATTTTTCTGAATTTGATTCTTGCATTTTACGTATCTAAGTACCTACATACCTCATACCTCGAAACGTAAAACTGAAATTTTCAAGGAAGTGTTGAAAAACTGGGGGTTAGCCCCATTACAAGGGTTTGACATTGAAGAATAATAAACCATAAAGCTTTATAGGATGAAGATCTGTTGAACCGTTGGAGAGAAATATGTATAAACCATCAGTCCTTTTAATTTGATTAAGACAACATGTCTCATGTAAATTAAAATCATTGAACTTTTAAGCATAAAAATAGAAATGCTTATTAAGCATGAACTTAAGCCCCTGATTATCAAGCAAAACCATACGAATAATTAATACATTTTGAGAATATTTTTCTTCTATTATGAATTAGGTTATACTTAAATGATGGTTTGGTATCTTTCAAGTAAGCAAGAGACCAGAGAATGTACAGACAGGCAAACATCTCTAACCATCACCTTCTCCAAAGAAATAATGGCACAGTGGGACGGATCATACTTCATAGGTGTAATTAGGATTGATTAATCGAATTACTTTTTCTCTTACACCATTGACCCACATCCATGAAGCAGATTGTCTGAGTTTCGCAAAATGCAATTCGCCAACTGCCCACCGTTCAGCTCTCAGCCACAAACGGGACGGTCCAAGATAATTCCTTCGAAGTTATGTACAAGTCAAAACCGCACGACGAGGAAATAATTGAGAATGACTCTATCTACTAGAAACTAGAGGAAGAAAATAATATATCGTATTTGATATGATGCTGAAGGGAGACGCAGAAGTTCTGCGTGACGGAAGGATAAATAAACCTACACGTATGGTTGAAACATTTCATTAGTGAATTATTATTCTTGCTTCGATTCTGTATGATGAAAGGCTTGAATCTACACCTACGTACACCCGTAGCCATGGAAGAAGTCGAAGGAACGTACGCCATGGAGTGTGGCCCATTCAAGGGACTTTGAGAAAGTAACTTACCCTACACCTCTGGGCCCATTACTTTTCCTATACTCCTCGTATCTTCAATGTGTTTCTATTGGCAACATGAAATCTTCTTGCCCGATTTAACTTAAATCCATAACTTAGTTTCCGTGTAATATCTGGAAATTTATCCCTCTCTAATCCGCATATATACCTCTTTTCTTCAGTTATAATTATGTCCACATTATGTCATACTCTTACTTGCTTCATCCTTTAAAATTTGTATCCACATTTCCCCTCTCTGGCAACTGGTGAATAAGGCTGTAAACAATCAATCTACATCGGGATTCGTCCCTTTTATAAATAAATAAATATATTATCTACGAGTGTGAGTGAGGGAAATAAAACAAGCCCGATCGCAATAATGACCTTTAATTGATTAATCTTGGAATCCGTGTTCATATAGGATTTCACGTTCGCACGACAAGCTCACCAGCAAGCGCGATCAAACTGAACTTTACTTTCGAAAAATTCGAAAGAAATAGTCGGATCATTATAGTGATAAATAATTGGTGATAGTAAGAGTGCACAGAGTTATATGTACCTGAGTTACATAGTTAGCCAACGAGGTATTCCAGCTACATCTACCTACCTCTACTCAGCTACCTCTACATGGAATAACCCCTCCCCAAAAACCATAATGCCCATTTCGTACACGGAGCTCAATGAATTTACATTCGTGTGCCTATTGCTTTGTGGAGCTATTTTGTGACTAATCTTGATCGATGAAATATACAGGAGTTAGTCGCGTCGAGTGTGCTCAAATGTTTGTGGCACGAGTAAATATGATTTCTATGAGATTTCCTTAGATTATCATAGTAATTATGGTCAACGATGGCTTGTATGAACATAAATATAAGGAAAGTTGAGGCCGTTCTCATTCAAATTTTTAGGCACAATTTCAACTGAGAGTAAGAGTAGAGTTAATACTAGGTAGTTACTTCCTCGTAATTATTCAGCCAGTAAGAGCAAACAAAAAATAACTTAAGTACTAACCATTCATTATGAACTCCATAAATCGGATGCTTTATTACTATTACCAATGTAATTCAAAAACTTGACGGATTTTATCACGAAACTGTCATTAGATGTTTTCAGCTATTTCCTATTATAATTGACGGGGACTTTTTACCGTCAGGCAATAAGCTATCTTGAAACACAGATCGCCAGCTATTAAACCCAGAAAAGTTCTCGTGCCGTTGAAAGGTCAAGTGGAAAATATCTATTTTTCGCAAGGCGAAAGATCGTAGGTATAATAAGAGGCAACAAAAACGTGGAAATCTAAAAAAATGCATGTAGGTCTAAGACCTGAACCGAGGGCGAAAAGAAGACTGGATCTAGGCGAAGTTGTGCCGTTAAACCTAATAACACATAATTCCATGTTATTGCTGGACTACGTTGGCCCGAGGGCTGAATTACAATCATCAATCGAACGATATAGAACACTATTACTATCACCATGCCTACAAGATGTAGGTAGCTAATTCCTAACGTGGGAATCCATTTATGATCACAATTTTGAACGCGTTTTCTCACAAACTGATAGCACAATATCCATTTACGGCTTCAACAGGCAATCAACTTCGTTGGAAAGCCCCAAATCAACCAATTGAATAGGTAGGTACATTGCGACATGTCAAGCAGTTATGACAAACTGGTCAACACATCACACACAGCTATTTGCAAAACAGCCACTCAAAAGGTAAAAAATACCGTTAAAAAATAATTAGGTACCTACCTACATTTGGGACAACAATCTCTGCTCTTTTCAGGTCAAAATGGGGGATAGGCAATAATAATCCTAGTTCTGAAACCTATTTGTCTAGTTCCTCAAAAGTTGATGGATAGAATGTACAAAAATAGCGTTGACTGGACAATTTATGTACTTCTATTTCACCGAATATACTACCTACAAAAGACCAGCTTAAGAAATCTTTTATGGTTCAATGTACAAGGTATATGCCACGAAGAAACACAATTTTTGTGTGGCGTTTCTTTCTTAGTAGGTACCCATTATTTTTTATTTTGACCTGTTTTATTTTCCAGTGATCGAATCTTTGGACAAATCGGCGACTAGAATATGTTCCGCAGTGTTATTTGTATATCTAGAATCTATCATACTCGTAGATTAGGTATGTACCTACATGATTCTGCCGAAGTTGGTACCACCTGTAGGAGGGAATAGTTGTGTGGTAGTACTACACCTGATAGGTACAATACAGCATGTTCTCTCATTTTAGCAAAGAATATTCGGAACTTTGCTTTGAATGATCATAGGTAGGTTATGTTATGGTAGTAAGTTGGTACCACATGGGTACCACCTGTAGGTGGGAATAGTTGTGGAGTAGTACTACATCTGATAGGTACAAAAACTCTACCGGAATACGAGTAGTTTGGGACCTCATTCATAAAAATTCGATCAGCTGTTCTCTGTAAAATAGGCGGGCTCGCAGCCTGTCACAAACCGGCTAAAAACGTAACATGGCCCTCCTTTGCAATGTCCTCAACTCGAGTACAATAACAGTGAATAAGTTATAGCTAGGTACATGCCCTCTCTAATTTTTGAGGAACGTCATGACATTACAAGATGTAAAACTATACCTATTGCCCTCAGCGGAATTTTATGGGAGTAATGTCTGGATTATAGTAACCCGTGGCATTCAATGTTGTCCATTGTTCAGAAAAGTAGCACTTGGAAACCATAACTAGCACATTATACCCTTTATCGACATTATCTATTCTTATTTCGGCTTGGAAATTAACTAAGACTCCGTTATGTTCAATAATAAAAATTGTTACGTACTTTTGATATTACAGGAACCTGCTCATTACAACTTTGAATACAAGGTCAACGACCCTCACACGGGAGACGAGAAGACCCACCAAGAGTCCAATCTCGGAGGGTACGTCAAGGGCTTCTACTCCCTCAAAGAGGCTGATGGCACCATCAGGGAAGTCCACTACACCGCTGACAAACACAACGGTTTCCAGGCTGAAGTCAAGAAAATCGGACATCCAGTATATCAGCCACCCAGCCACGATCACCATTATCATTTCTGATCTTTGAGACCATCAACGATTCAACAAAAACTTCCCTCCGTATCAACAGTGTTCTAACTGATGCAACTTGTACCTAATCTACTTATGTATATTCCTTGTTGAAATAAAGGTTTTATACATTATGTATAAACTCGTACGTATATTTAACTCACTGAGATGCAGTGATGGATGGGCAATGGCTAATTACTATACACAATCTATTAACTGATATAATATGTACCTACATAAGAGCTTTCCTGGAAAGCGGGCATTCTGCGTTAGGGGGTCTGATGATTAGGAGAGAGTGATTACTGAACAAGATCATGAGTTATTTGTGGTTGATGGAATGTTGAAACCATTTTCCAGGTTCTTTCTACAGTTTTGTCGTCAGGATGCGAATATAGGAAACGAATTACAGATTTTCCCAAAGGGGTACTTACTAGTGATACTCACATGGAAATAGGATCGAACAGAGCTAGAGCACACACCCTTCAATATACATAACAGAAGACTGGATAGGTACTGGGAGCTGAGGTGGGGACCAGGGCACGAGATGGACTTGATAACCTGGACTCTTCTAATCATGACAAGATGAGAGATGTAGGTACTTATTGATTTACCATATATTATTTTATAAGCGGGATTAACATCCGTTAATATTCACTCAATGACTGGGATAGTATTATTTTTCATACCTATTATGTGTTATGATTTTTACGAGGTTCTATGATCTAGTGCAATTATTACCTTCCACAAGTTAACTTCATCATTATTTTCCAGCAAGTAGAGACCGTTTCACAATTGGTTCATGACACTATAGAGTGAACAACAATACCTACCTATCGTAATATTAGTTAGTAGCATTAGGTAGATGTTCTGCTTTCAGACTCATAATTTATAGTCGTATCTCCATGCAAGACCAGATATGCGATTGCAGCGATGCATTCACTCTTAAATGGCGCGTGACCAACGAAAACAAACCATTTCGCCGGTTTCTAGATCATTTCCGCGAAGAAGGCTACGTTAGATCATTTGAGGCGTAGCAAGAAAGGCGCATTGTATGCAGAGAGGCTGTTGGTCCTTTTAATTGTGTTGTGAAACAGAGAGCGGTCCAGGTCTTCCTGGTTTCCTCACATTCTTATCAAGTCGCTTGGAATCTATTGAGACCCTCGACAAGTTTCTTGCTTATATATCAGGTATGAATCTAGCCGATATCATGGCTTCTGCGAATTTTAGTGCCGTTCCTCCATTACTTTGGAACATGGTAGATAAATGATGGACGCCTGATCCCTAGTGACGAACGTAAACTTTTACCCGTATGCCGGTCGCAATTGACTGTTGGTTCTAGGCGAAGTAAAAGGATGAGAGCATTCTCCCACAGCCAAGGTACAAATGCACCAGGCATAGGTACAAATGCACGTTGACATAGTGTTGTTAAAAACCCCATCAAAATTGGAGTTGCCGTTCAAGTTACAAACACATCATATATTAAGGGATACATACTCAAGTAATACAACCCAGAAACACAGACATATACATCCACACAAACTATATCACACATAAACAATATATTGCACCATAAGGAAGTAGTTAGGTAGGTTATATAACTCCACAAATTTTAAATAACTTCTCGTATAACTATAGGTAAGTAAAACAAACTGAAATTTCGTCACAACCATCATTAACAATAGATTCAGCGGAGTAATTAGGTACTCCAGATGTTCTCTGTCGATCCTAAAAATTGTAATATATTATTGAAACCATTCCATTCTTCGGAAAGTTTGCGAGCTAGGGCGTTTAGGTATTGTGATTCCATGTTTTCACCCATTAATAGAGATGTCTAACAGTATGCCGCAGTGTGACACGCCCAATTTGCTTCTGCGATGCGAATACTACGAGGTAGGTACATGCAAAGGAGAGATGCAAAGGTTATTCAGCTATCCATAAATCTAATATATAAAATTCTCGTCTAATATATAAAATTC
>JAEMON010000008.1:9854796-9888202 GCA_030264115.1 Lygus lineolaris | reverse complement strand
TATATACCTATGGCAAAACAACGTTTGCCGGGTCAGCTAGTTATATATAAGGTACCGATAATAATTTAGATTATTGAGGACCTCTCAAATCTTTCGACTGGAATACTATTTTACCTCAAATAATTTGGTTACGTTTTCAACAACTTTTGATAATACTCGTATTCCTCTTCACAACCTTCACCGTAAATGTGAATAATAATCATATTTCGAAATATGAATAATCATATTTCGCGCGACTCGACGGTCAAGTCCCATTAACCGCAGCGCCACCAAAGTAGGCCATAGTGTTCGGGGATACCCATTCCCCGCTAAAAAGTGCACACCGGCCAGTAACTGGATCAGATTCCATGAGTTGCGCAAGAACTCATAATTGGCTCTTGCAATCCTCTCCCTCGTTCAATCGTTCTTCTTAATTCTGTTGAGGCATCTGACGCTCCTCCGAAGCAAAACCAATTGTTTATCGACGACCCCACTATTTGTGCTATTATGCGGGTATGGTTTATTAGATTTGATCCCTTGGATATCGAGTGTTAGATAACATCTCATTGATCCTCGTTGGTTTTCAATTATTCCTTCTACTAGTAATCCTACCAAGTCGTAAACTCCGCCGTTGTAAAAACATTTACACTGTTCTTCCCATTGATTTTACTTCATAGTGCGCCTTCCTCTCACTTATAGGGAGGGGAAAAACTGTTTTATTAAAAGCTCTACAATGTACCATCAACTAGGTACAGTAGATATGGTAGATTCAGTTTAACAATATGTTTTCAAAATTGAGTACGTAATTGAATAGGTAAATTTCAAATAATTTTTGAATCCATTTTAAACCTACTTAGTGATTTGTTCAGAGTATGATATGTGTTCAAATAATGGAGATCCAAACCAGAGAGCGACATTGTCTTGCAACACGTTCTTGGAACACTTCCACAATGTTTGTGCAATTAGTGCTCTAAACAGTTTCCTACTCCTTTTTTCGTTCTACTGCGATTACATAATCCCACGAACGCGATTACCTTCTACTTCCAAAGTACCTAAGTAATGTGTATGGGAATACGGGTTGATGGCTGGTTGATACATTGGTCTCGTCAGTCGTGGATCAGTTTCTGTACAGATCCCTGGTGTGCTCCAACAGAGGGCCTATCTGTAGTACCTAAATGAGGAAGAACTCCTGTCACGTACAACCTGATAATACCTCTGCTATTAATCATTGAACCAGGGCGAGGAGTATGGATGCGGCTGGGCTCTCATATAAATAGATACCCATTTATTTTTTCTTAGCGCTGTGGCTTCCTCAATATCCGAATTAATGGTCACGTACTGTCTACGATTGCCCATTAATGAAAACGAACAAGCAGCCAAAAGGTTGAAATAAATGTTGCATTGAATGTTAATTCATGTGTTTTGACTGACTAATGTACCTGGAGTGGGAAAAAAATTGTCAAGTTATGTACCTAAGCGGTTTTGTGTGTTTTCTAGTAAGATACCTCGAAGATAAGGCAGTTCAACTTGGATTAACTAGTCTAGCAGCTCCTACTTTAGCCCTTGGAGTCATCATCCAATAAGACACTGATTAGTATGATAGCTCTATATAGGTGGCCCCTCTCTGCGGTCGCTTCCAACCGCAAACTGATTGAAAGCGTTGCGACAGGTGGATTATGTAGGTACATACTTAGGAAGGAAAGTATAACTTTTAAACAAGCTTCCATCGGAATGTGAGCTGTCGTAAATTTGGCCCTGGATCAGGGACGTTCCAAACAAATCGGCTGACCATCACTCACTGCGCAATGCTCCGCATTATAGTTCCAGCGCATAATGGTTCCGTTTAAAAAAATTGGTTCATATTCCACTTGGGTGTCCTACTAGCCTTTCTACTACATTCATTCTCCCTGTCCACGAACATCTTTCATCTGTGGCTCTAATGGTTTCATTACATATATTGCGATATCAAGAGGCCTTGAGATAGTGTAGAAATGGTATTTTTGTTCGACTGTCAAAGTTACATTTCATTCGGCACGGTGTTTCGAGGGTTCCCAATGAATAGACCAGACCAGGTCAGCAGTAGCCTCTGCACATGCACAGATTTAATATAAATGAGGACACATTATTACCTATCTTTTATTTATATAATGCATCATGCCATTACAGGTAGGTATTGAGTTTATAGTTGATTTGTTTCTAATAATTTATTGTCATCTAAGTTGATTGGATCACTGGAAATCTAATATGAACGGACTATGATGCCTATTTGACAGAAGAGGAGTAAGTTACCCTTACGCGGAGCGCCAACCTATACCCACCACCTTGTGCTGGTTTCCCGTGGATGGTGAAATTTTTTTAATTGAGTAGGTAACTACCTGTCAGTTTTTTAAACGAAAATTTCGCCTACTGGTTTCATTTCTTTTACCAAGGTAACTAATATAAATACCTAGATAGAGAAAATACTAGATTTTTCTTCATTTTGTGGAGGACAACCCCCATAACAACTATGATGTTATAATACAGAGAAAGCCAACCGTGTGAGAGGAAGAATGGGAAAACATTAGAACAAAAGCCAGGGTATATAATATCCTTCCTAATGATGAAGCTATGTTGAGTTGAATCACAAACGATAACCTATCTGAGAGGAATAAATTAATGTCATAATTTTAAAGAGTTCTACTGACCATAGATCATAAATATATATAGGATATCATGTGAATTCACTATTTGCCTCGTGGTTTCTCAAATAAAAGAGAGCCAAAGTCGAACCCTCAAGTCCAATAACTGCCAATATTATGTCCTCAACGGAGGTGTGACTTTTTCAGAAGGACCACCGCATCTGACCATAAGGAAGAATGAAAATGAAAGGCACTTCCGAATAGATTAAACCACAAAAGAAAATTTGAGGATCCTTCACCCATAAAACTACAGTCGTCATTTTTCCCCGTCACCTCACCCACGCTCAACCAACCAGAAAGATGACTATGGAGGCTTGCACACAACTGGGCGTGTAATAATTTCAATCATGAAACCAGTCGAGTAAGACCTCGTGGGCTGGATCTATAATTCCTTTTGGTTCAGAAACGTGTTCCTATTCTGAATAAGTGGTTTTAATATTATAATATCGTTTGGGTTCATGAATAAAATAGTAATCGTAATGTATAGTGAATATAAGAAAACTAATTGAAAAATATACTTGATACATACAATGATATCATGAGGTATGTACATTGTGAAGAAGTACCATGTTTTGGGGGTTTAAGAGATCGGTTATGGCAAGATATTTTTTTCACACTACTTGAAAAATGTGTTTTGAGTTGGCTAGAACGTCTGTGCTATCAACCCCACATGGGATTCAATTTCACCGTCCGCGTAACGCGTTCCAGTCTCGCGTAGCGTTTAGTGCAATTCAAACGTTTATAGACTCATTTATAGGGACTTAATCCTATATCGGAGTAGGAGTTCAAAGATTAGTAACATGATAGTGCATGATTGCTTTGGTGCCCTACTAGCGTTGGTTCGCACTTGCTAATCCACGTGAATGAAGTTTCAAGTTTTCATGCCAAAAACATACCTATCTAATCTAACTCATCCGTCTCAAAACCAGCCCAGACAGCCTCCAAAACTTAACACACGAGACTAGTAAGGATGTGAAAAGTAATCAAACAGACAGAAGCGGGAAAAGTACAGACGGAATATTTCATAATCATCTTCCTGAGGTCAATAAATAGGTACTATTGACACAAGTTCATGTTATATATTCATAGGTAACAGTGATCCCACAATAACGTTGGTGGGCCTTTGACGTTGCAACAAATTTCAATAAAAACGTTCGTCGTACATGTCAGTCTTCGCTATCAGGTGTCGTTCCAGTGAGTGGTCGTGGAGTGTTAATTGTTTCGCTGTCTGGTCAAACGGAAGGCGTTACGCGTTTTTTTCCTTTTTTCTAACAGCTCCACAAGATTCTGATAGTCGCTAGGAGTCTAATTAGCTGGCGGGATGTGGGAAATCCTCTTGTATTCGGCACTCTCTCCTAACGTTTTTCTCGAAATTCGGAGCTGACCCTCCTTTATCAGACTATCTCTGTCGGTAACGGGATTACCACTGTTTTAGTGATTCCCAGTTATGCTCGAGAATGTTTCCAACATCTCTAAAAGAGAATTGTAGGACTACGAATGTTAACATTGGATTGTCAAGATATTTTTCAACAATGTTCACAAAATATTGTGAGTTGCATTGAAATGGCAAAAAGTAATTACATCAGTTTTTTTTTTAAATTTACTCCATTACTAAGATTCGGCTCATATTCAATTGCACATTTTACCTAGGTATACCACATTCCGTCTATGATTTGGATGTATACATGAATTCCACAATCCACAATTTCACAATTTAGGCTGCAATTTGGAATATGGTTGTTTGTCTGCTTAGTTAAGAGATCATCGTCTTCTTCATCATCATCAAAACCATGTCACTGAACAATTTTATTGTGAACGAAACAATAGGGAATCACAGAAAGAACTTGGAAAAAATACACGATCATAATCCAAAATCAATTTTCATAATCATTTATTTTCCAAGTTTGCGGGTTTGTCGGTATGTGTGCGTTGAATTCTGCTAGTCTCTTGATGTGTGTACACATTTCTGCGAACAGCCATTACTGAAAGACCCAATGATCCAAAATCGCTGAAATTTCTATGATAATTTTCTTGGAGATGAGGGGTATTGGAAGTTGTTTACTTATGGAAAGAGTAAACCCTAAGTACTTCATTAAAATTCTTAGCGAGATTTTAAGGGAAAAGCTCAAAAATGCAAATAACGACGACGTTTTTCACCAATTTTGCGTCTCCAAATAATTGACCAGGAGGGCAGAAATTCTTGCTGGTTCATCCTAATACATGTAGAAACCTAGCCTATCAATCGGAATTCTTTAAATAATTTTCATGGCTTTCCTTTCAGGTGGGCTGAGGAAAGTAATGAAGATAAAATGCAATAAATATAGGGTTCCACATGTGCGCATGATTCAAAGAAACCCCCGAGCAATTACCTTATTTTCGAAAGGATCTCTTTATGTGACGGCTAATAGCTAATTACCGTAACATGATTTTCCCATACAGACATCGTATGGAATGTCGAAAACGAACAAAAGAAGTTGCAAAAACTATTGCGACACATCTTTTCGAGGACAGATCGGAATAATGGGCAATATACTTTGATGGAGAGTATAAACGGTTTGTGGACGCGTTTCTTAATTTATTCATAAAAACTTCCAGTTAAGTACAATGAAACGCGCGGACAGCCTTCACCTCTTTTCCTCCCTTATTAATTGATCGCCCGACGAGTTTGCATGTTCATACCATTTAGAGCTATGTGAATATTCTTACATATTTTAGTCATCAAAGCATCAAAGCAAATACGTCTCAAGATTGAAGGATGTCTAAGTTCTGCATGTTCCTATAAGTTTAAGTTCACTTTTAGTATACCTGAACAAGTGGGAACGAGTTGGATTATTCAAGATTGAATGAGAAGGTTCGAAAGTACCAACTTCAAACCGGATTCCAATTTCAGACGCTTCCGTTAAATCCGACTTAATTTTTTTAAATTTGGAAACATTACATTATCTGTTAGAACTTAGTTTGGAACAAGTAAGACGAAACGGTCGAGGCACAGAGAGGCTTACATAATAGTTATGATTTTTTAATTGGTTTTTCGATTGAAACCACAAAGCTACATGCTACACCAATAGTACATGTATATTAACGGTAAGTCAATTACTTGAGGAATCTATAGGTACGTATTTTCCACCCTCTCGGCAGACTTTTCTTTGTTGAGTCAACCTGTTTTGCATGCAGCGATGGACCCGTACTGAGAGATTGCTAAATCGGTAGAACATGAAATACTCATAGGATACCCCTGCCCAGCTGAAATTAGCCAGGCCTAATTACGCTACCAGCAGTTTGAAAATATCATCCATTAAAAATTATTCCCTCAGGGTAAGTAGCTATTCAATAAGCAAATCTCCTTGAATGAATGAGCTGAATGTTTAGATACAAAGGGTTATGGCTAATAAAAACTTGTACCGAAGTTGACTGCGACTCTAAGTGGAGTTTGACGACATAAATGAAAAACAGGTGCAATATGGAACAAGATTTTGAATAATCGCTGGCTCACGATTTACTGACCTACCTGCACTCTATCAATCGGCCAGAATGCGGAAGTTGGAAAAACAGCTTTGAGAGATAAATAGACTTTCGCCGAGTTATTAGCATATTTAGGAGCTCGTTTTTACGACTCCGCTGAAAAGGTAGTTCCATTTGCCTTGTCCTTGCGACTTCTGGCCCTGCGTGCACCACCGGTTCGAAAGGAATTAGAGTATTTCTTTTAATACTTGGAATTAGAGAATTTCTTTTAATACTTGGCTAAGACGCTGGGAGAGATAATAACTCTACCGTTTTTGACTACCCGTAAATATGCTATAGACGCGATACATAGATAGCAAACTGATTGAATCCAAACGATTTCAGTTATAAACGTGGTAGTTTCGAGTGTTGGCCGGTCGAGTTATAAAATAAAATTATTGGACCGCTTGACATCAACAAGTGAATTTTACTAGAAAGCCAATGTGGGCGATAAATGTGATATAAGTAGGAGGGATGGTAGGTATCTAGGATGATTTCATTTATATTCAGGTAGTCATAAACTGGACCAGTAGGTTAACTGTCTACAACTCACTAGTAGAAATATGTTATGCGAATAGAGTCAACGGAATGGCGACGAAAAATCATCAAATCGTTGTGCTTATCCCTTAGCTTACTCAACTATTGGAAAATATCATCTGGCCTGATAGCATGGCATAAGGATTCCTATTCCGAGGATGGTCCGTGAGAATTCGAATTACCATTTCATAGAACAACAAACCAAGATTAAATCAGTACTATCCCAATAAATTCAGGACGCTCATTCCCCTTTTCCAAATGATAGATTTAGCGAGAGCTTTCCGAAATGGAGCAACGTGAAGGGTATCCTATTAGCGTACACGGGTCTTGAAGTTAATGATGACGTCACCGATCCTCAGTGGCCAAATAGTTCTGACGTCAAGCGCCTCTTTTCTGGCTCAACCAGACGGAATTTTCAGTTAAAAAGTGGCTCCCGGGGGTTTTTGAGATCGCTGAACCCGAATTTGAGGTCAAAAATGAACATTTCCGACCTATACGTACAACCTATTGTATCATTACGAAATCGTGATAGTAAAATAACACTCCCTTAATCAATAAAAGCCTTAAAACTTTACGCGTACTTCCCCATGGCCAAATTTGTGTCTGCTTGTTTCTCTGTGTCAATCACCCACGCACGGTAACACCGATATCAAAGTACTTTGTCACGTTATTATGGGCCATAGAAGAATACTCTCCTCTTCTTCTTCCACTGATAGAACGTCTTGGTAAATACGTTCCACTCTGGGATCGGATCTTCTTTTATTATTGTGTCACCATCAGTTGAAGTTTCAAAAGCATGACAAAGCATGACCCGACGGCGATTAAATTCATTAAAGACCGTTTTGAGACTATCCCGCACAATCCATGACATTTTCATCTGAGTTAATCAATGGATAGCTTCGGAGTTTGGCCCACTACAAGAAGTTACCTACCGTCAAGTCAAAATCGTCATACACAGACAGAATAATCATAATATATATGAATGATCATAGATCACGGAACAATAGACAGAATAAAAACAGACGAAGATTCTATGGCCTGTTGCCCCCTGACTACCCCAAAGTGACCTATTGAGTAAAATAAAAAAGTATTTTATTAAAAAACATTATTGTTTAGTACTACATGCTTTGTAGGGGACGTCTGATTAGATGGAAACTGACGGAAAGTCAGACAGACCGCCAATCGGACGGAAAGGCACGGAACCTTTTTTGTTTTTCAAGCATTTTCGACTTTGATAGCAACAACTCTAAGTAGATGGTGAGGAAACGAGATTGATACATTAATTTATGTAACCTACCTACTAAAACCAGTGTCTTGTTTGATACTACTATCATAATAATAAATAATTATGTTCCTAAAACAATTCCAACTAATTTATGTGATAGTAAATTGATCAATTTCCTATCTTAAAATTGTGTGAATTGTGTTGAAATTGTGGTGTCTACTTTTCTACTTTTATAATAAACAATACTGTTAGTTGAAACGTGTCATTCTAGAGGCCTTGAAAATGTTTTTCTACCTCACCCAAGTCTAGGTGTAACATATTTTACTTTATTATACAGATGAAAATGAAAAAAATCAATTGCCGATAAACGCAATGGAGCACGTCAGGTATCATACGTGAGGTATTAAACCTCGAAACAACCAAGAAACGAGAATTATAATATTATGTCCTTGACTAGGAAACGCAATAAACGTCGCCAACCATAAAAACGGCTATCAAAGAAGAATCCGTTTTAGCGATCTATTGGCAATACTTTCCTACTGGTTACCGGGCGAAGGAAAAATGTAGTAGTTGTACAACTGTGGTTCACTATTCGAGTATTTTACGCCTGCAGGGCTCGTCCGAAAGATTTAATAGGGGTAGTAAAAGTCAATAAGATTGAAAGATCTAGTGTTTTTCTGGGGTGACTCACTAGTCACAGTTCAGAGCCCTTCGATGAGCGAAATTGAAATCTAAAAAAGTTCAAGTCATACAGCATAAGTCGATGAGCGAATTTTCAAAAAAATCGTATTACTAACCGATTCTTTGACTGTACATTTTTTAATATTTGGTGGATAATTCTTAGGTAGGTATAGCAAATTTTGATTTCGAACATACCATAATATGTTCCTGTTATGATAATTGACACCAAAAACCTCAACAAACACGTTACCTTCAATTTTAAAATGCGACCACTGAGAGTACACCAAAAATGCTGGCTAACGAACTCATCCTTTCTTTTTATATTATTGACATTTTTTATTTTTATTTTTTAGACCGATCCAAGGATCAGATATCCTCAGGAGTAGGTACATACAGAGATAAGTACCTATATACATGGTTAAACTTCAGTAATCCTTTTAAAATGGTTGAAACGGATTTCCATGGAGATGTCCTTCCGAAAATTCGATAATAATGACACAAATTCCAGAATTGATGTAGTTCACGGATATCTGTCAGCCGTCTATAAATGCATACTCGTTGATATTTGAAGAGCCTATAGGGAAAAAAAGGGCTAACAAACGATTTTCTTACTTTGAGAAAAGCGGATTTGAAAGTTTGAAACATCACCTAAAATGATGAGACAGGACTGTGGCACATACATCGCGATTTAGTACGAGTGTACGCTTTGAGTGTGTCGCCTCAATCTCAACTGGACAGTATAGTTAGAACCTAGCAATTACTACTACCACTACTACCATTACTACTAGGTATTCAGAACAACTGTATAAGGGACACGCAGTAACGAAGTACTTGGCCAGTAGGTAAAACGTTTGGAACGTAGGTACAGGAAATGATTTTAGTGAACAAATAATGTCCTTATTTTATAGATTGATTCTTTAGCTTTTTTTTTATTTCTTTGCTTAATCATTTAATAATGATTAACAGGACGGTTTTTAATTTTTTTTTTCGTCTGGAAAACGAAGAAATTAAAAACAAATAGGTACGAAATTTTGTGCCTGGGACGCAAAATTTTATTGGGTGATTTGGAATACACGAACCAATTTAGAATAATTAGATTTGATTTAGAATAATTTAGAACTAAGTTCGAAATTCTTTATGGAATCTGACAAATCATCCCATTGACTGAGATACCGGCGGGGCCCCCAAGGTTCAGAGTAAGAGGTTCTGGGGCCTAGCGGGCCCCACCACCCTCTCCAAGGGGTTTATGCCATATAAAAGAAGGACCCGCCCAAACACCAAACATTCACTCACGCCAGCCAACCGAGCGACACGCAAAACCACGCAAAATGTTCAAGGTGAGTGTAGGTACAACAACGATAGTTTTGAGAGCAAAAAGTATTCGTCTAACAAAATAAGAATATTGTCACAGTTTTATCCAACTTCAATGTGTAATTCTTTTTGTATGGAAAAATCGGCCAGCAGTTCAAAAAAGCTATTCAACAATTTAATGACAGAATGTTGTATATAACAATGGGGACATATTTAACTGCATTTTCAAATACTATAAAAATAATTAGGTATCCGTCGAGAACGAAAGGACCTACAACCAAAAAATAAAACAATAATATTGTGAATAGATACCAACATTTAACAACATTGCAATAAATCGTATCCTTGAAGCGTGAATTCATTCAATCGTTTTCTAATAACATTAAAGTTTCAAAGTTTATAGACTTGTTGGCTTAATTAATTTAAAATTCTAAATAAAATTCTAAATTTGTCCCCTCTTTTCCAGACCCCATTATATTTCCCGAATCGATTTGTCATTTAGACGTTATGAGTTAGACGTTCTTGTTTAGTATCACCCCTTTCGAGGAAGAGTATTTCAAACAATACTTGACGGATATTACAGGAGATTCTATAAACTGCATTAATTTATTGATTCTTGAAAAACAATTTTTCTCCCCCCATCCGTTTCCATCAATGAATTTCTGAGTTATTTTCATAAGTAGAAACGAGGAAAAACCAATGTCCAACCAACTAATGTTTTTTTGACCATTCGTTTGAATTTTTGGTGGATGAATGTCTCGATAATATTCCAAAATACTTTTCGCTTCATCAAGCCATTAAACGTTCCAGATCGTCGCCGTCCTTTGCCTCGCTGGCGTTGCCGTAGCTCAGTATGGACATGGAGGTTACGCCCAGGGAGGTGGCTACGGGCATCATGAGGATCACTACGTAAGTAACCACTATAAAAAAAAAATGCACCTTCATAAAATGGAAATAGAGCAGTTGGAAAGCACCAAGCAGTGGTCAAAGTTAGAACCGATGAGATCTCTTCCAATACAGAAAATCTCCAATCCCTATGAAATAAGAACAAAAACCGTATACGATTAATGTAGTTTTCAAGTGATTCGGAACCTTGTATCTAGCCAATGAAGCAACATGAGAGGATTCAAAACTTTTACGCCCCAAATGTACATATTATGTCAACGAGTTTTTAATTTTAATTTTTTTTATACCTGATATTAATTTGATTTATGGGATGTCAGGCACATGGGGAGCAGTCGAAAAGCAAACTTCTAATGGTCACACGTAGAGTACACACGTTCACAACATTTTTGTGAAATGCGGATATATCTCGAATGAGCCAGTTCTATGAGTCTATTAGGATAGGTACATGCTGTAATATGAGTCCTGCTGTAACCTGTAGTCAGACACCAGTCAGAATAATCGATTTATTGACCAGATGACCTGCTTAACCCAAAATTGCTTGGAGAGGACTTTGTCTCTGTTCTATGACAGCTGGTGTTTTTACAAATATGTTTTTTCAAATTTTTCTAACAAGAAAATCTATAAAACATATTATGAATACATAACTTAGGAACTACTAGGGCTACAGGACTGGAAATTTTACCCGGTTTTTGAGGGGATATAAACTATAAAATTTGGAACCTTGCTTGAACAGTAGCTTCAAATCTTCAAATTAGTGCACTCTGGTGAGCAAATGTTCAACTTCGAACTACTCCCACGTTCTCGATCTGGTGAATCTACACTAATTTGACGAGTGTTTTCTGGCTGGATGGCGGTACGCAGGGTAGTCTGGGGGGATCACGCTCGAATTGAAATAATTATGTTCAAAAGGGGTACCTATGCACTCTGGTGAGCAAATGTTCAACTTGAAGGAAGCTGCTCCTACGTTCTCAATCAGGTGAAAATAAGATTTGAAGTTAGAGGCACTTTGAAGGTGGGACATCTGATTACGTTTATAATAATAATCGTTCCAATTTCAAAATTCCCTGAAAGTGAAATCAATCGCAGTGTTCTTCCTCCCAACCGTCGGTCTTCAACTTGGACTTTAGGCAAAACATTATGGGATGAAAAGCTTTTGAGAGGCTTCAAATAATATTTTCCTCACCCGGTGAAAATAGCAATTTGCAATGGTTTCAACGCTGATTTCAGCCCTCAAAATATTTTCCTGGTGTGAAGGGCATAGGAATTCGTTTATAAAAATTGTGAATCTTAAGGATTTCAATAAAATCATCAGGGAAAGCTGGACTACATTTTTGAGCTATCATGGTAACTTTATTGATTCAGTTTTTGCTTGTTCATCGAAAAAGGTGCTCCCCTTTAACATTGTTAATTACGTTGAAGTCGCTACCGTGGCTATAAATCTAAGGATCACAACTAGACACTTCCATTGAAAATAGGAGTTCTGATAGCTTCTAGGAGGGGGCTTGGATTAAATTTGAAGGAATTTAACCTAGTCAGATATCATTGATTTCCAGAGGCAATTGGGAGGTGGTTCACAGCCTTTTACCTAAATGTCATTGCCATCAGACCAGGTTTATGCTGGATTAATTAAACCTCATATTCTACGAACAGATTGACGAATTTTAGTGTAAACTTACAGATAGAATATAATAGGAAATCGTGATTGCGCTAGATGATCGATATACGGTTCCAAATTCCACTTATTCATAATCAGCTCATTCAGTGTTCATTCAGCTTTCTTAAAGATGAACCTGATTGGCTTTCATTTCGTCCTTCGACATGATGTTCTAATTCTCGTTTAAAATACGCAAACGAACCGGCGGGGATCGAACCCAGGACAATGACGATGAACACCAACGCCTCAAGCCGATCTTCTCATTTGATCATAATATCTTCATCCCTCCTTCCACAGGCTCCTCCCCACTACCAGTTCGAGTACAGCGTCCACGACCCCCACACCGGTGACGTGAAGGCCCAGCATGAGACCAGGGAAGGAGACGTCGTCAAGGGCTACTACACCCTCAAGGAAGCCGATGGCACCACCAGGGAAGTCCACTACACCGCCGACCACCACAACGGATTCAACGCTGAAGTCAAGAGAGTCGGACACGCCGTTCACCACGCTCCCGCCCCTCACTACGGCGGTCACTACTAATCATGACACTACTCATGACCAATCATCTCATTTCCTCATGATCATCATCTCATCGTTCGTTCACGATCATCTCATAAACCCCCCCTCAAATAATGTGATATCGCAAGTCCCTTTTTTATTTTTTTATACGAATTGCCAATTTTGTAAATAAATTATTTTAAAAGGCATCTCTTTCTTATTTTGATGATGATCATCATCGCCCACCCTCCGTTTGCATTTCAAGAAAAGCAAAGAGAACCATTTTATGTAGTTGGTAATAATTTTTGTTTTCCGCAACAACCATCTCTACATTGTCGCCACTATGGATAATTGTGGCTGATTTAGGTGTGTTTATTTGCATAAAGTACCCACGAAAGGTGAGATTCGATGGATGGGTAGGTTTTTGTTAATTCTATTGCAGCAGGAATAACAGTGGTTGAAAGATACAAATCCCATTATATATGAAGGGTATCTAATAAGCCTCAAAACTCTGAAATTCCTTCAAATTACATCAATGGATCCTCTTCTCACACAAGTTAGATACCTTATGAGCGCTGGATTCCTATATGGCGTCAAAAACTGAAAGAACAAATCTATGAATCTCTGGAATTTTACTTATATTTTTTTAAATATTAAATTTCAACTCATATACATATACTTCAATTCCACAGTTCACAAGTTTTTCTCATTTCTAGTTCCTATACCAAGTTGGTATAACCTACATTATCTAGTATTGTGTATTCGAAGAATTCAATTCATGAACGAAAGGCTTATGGTGACTTCTTTAAAGAACCAAACAGCAACTACCGTTCCCCTGACTTGCATTATGGGAAAATGTAAGTACGTACTTACCGAAAAATTATTTATTCCAACATTCTACCTACAGTGACCATTAACACGGAAAATCCCCAGAAAAAAATACATAGGTACAGAAATAACACTATCCACAAAAAACTAATGGTTCTGAACAGCGATCGCACTGAATTTGGTCAGACTGATGCTAATACCTACCTACCAATACTTTTTTATACTAGTTGAGGCAAGCACTTGATTATATAGATGATAATAGTATATCAATCTTTGATAGGTACATGAAGAAATCAAAATTCCAATCCCTTTTTATTTGTATCAATCGAACTTAGAGATCAGATATCAGAGGAAATGCTTGCTCGCCGAAGTTATTTACATGTACTCGTATTATGAACCCAGGTAAGACAATCTGGTCTTCTATCCGTACAGGCACGTTCTTCTCTGTGCCGCATGCGCGACTTTACTGATCTTTACCTTTACTGATCTTTACTGAGGAATCTCACAGAGGTATCATGTAAGTATTAGGACCCTCATTGAAAGAGTTGGTACAGATTGCACGTTCCAAAACTTAATAGGATTGTCACGGAAATAATTCGTTCTAAGTATGATAGTCGGGCAACAGTCTATAGTCATGTATGAGTAGTCCTGTGCAGTAGACGATGTTTCCCTGAACAGGGGGTGTGAGGGAGGGGTACAGGGATGAGTTTATCTCATCATACAACGGTCCCAATAAAAGTACAGAACATTTTTAAAAACGTACGGGGGGATTGTTACCAAATTCCTTATGCTACGGAAACATTCAACGGTTGTTGCATTTTTTGTGACGCTTGACGTTTCACTAGCAAAGCCAAACGCCATGTCAATGATAAAAATTTGATTACTATACAAATATTCTAGCATCAATTTGAAGACAAAGTGCAGGTTTCCCAGGTACCGATGTCGTGCAAACTCCCGATATTTATTTTGACAAGGAGACAGGAAATTACGATTTATTTTACACAATTGATTAAATAACTTTTCTAATTATTAGGTAGGTATACCTAATGGTGGAAAGACGTGGATTTCTTTATTCTCTCAAATTGTAGGGTCGGTAATGAACGGAAGTGGGAGAAAAAGGGGAAGGGAAAAGTGTGTTCAGAAACCCTCGTCTCGTCCGTTTCTCTTGCAATCTATACTACTAATAATAATAACTAAATACTAATACTAAATAACTAAATACTAAATAACTACTAATACTTAGTTGAGAAAGGTCTGAGCAAATAAAATGCAAAAAATGAAAATATTATTATTATTTCAATACAACATAGGAGTTAATTACCACAGGGATGGACCTCATACAGCAATGAGGAGCAGCAAATCCTCGATTGGCGGGAATCGAAGGGATCATTAGAAGGGTCTGGTTTCTGGTTAATCCCCATCTGTAACTTGGGTACCGAAATGAACCGGTTTCGTAGACCCGGTGGGGAGACTCGGGATGTGTCACAATGCAGTTTGAAAATTGCGCCGAGGATAATAATTACCATAGTAAACGGGGTCCCCAAGCGTCCATAGCGGCTAGCGGTTTGATGAAGAAATGTCGAGTGGCCGAACGCATGTTGCTCGATTTAAACTTTCCATGTGACGACACTCAACCGTGATTATCATCCATCCAGAGGCTGGTATCACCGTGACAGTAGTTATAAACAGTTAGTTATCGAGTAAAATAGGATTAAATTTATTAGTGAAAAATATTACGATTTTCTATAGAGGAACTAACTAACCTTCGCGTGGACTATAACCACTCTTGAGGGGGGGGCATTGGGCGAGAAGTACACAGCTCCATTCTTCATCAAATCAATATTATCGAATAAGTCGTTTGTGGGATAAATATGTTGACATTAATTTGTTCATTTAAACATCTGTTTGTTATTCTGGGAAATGGAGATTTTTGAAGGAAATAGAATGTTCGAAAATTATTTCTAAAGAAATCCGTTTTGCTTAGGGGGTTCTGAATGGAACCTGAAGTTTAATAATGTATATTTAGTAATGTCCATTGAGTTTTTATTATTTTATATTGAATAATTATAAGTACCAATCTTAAATTATTTAGAAGTAGGTTGGTTACATGCCTGTTGTTTCACAGTAGGTAGTTAAGGTACCTTCAAAAAATGGTAAATAATAGGTACACAATAATATATTGACAAAATGACAACAATAATATTGTAAGAAAAGAAGCGTTCGAAGGCCAGCAAAATTGGTGCATTCTAGGGGAAAATCAGCCGTATTAGAGTAGTCTGACTCATGTCAATGATCAGTATTTTATAGATATTCAATTCCAAAACAACTACATGGTAGAGTACCGTTAGCAGTAGGTGCAGGTAATTCCGGTTGCTCCCGAGCTCCACTGCCACGTGTTACGAAATTCTGCAGGTTACTTGGCCGATGAAAACGGATTAGATCAGAATATATTCTGGAAGAACAAGGAAGAAGTGGCACCTCCACTGCCCACCAGAGTCCCGGAACGGCACCAGCCGCACGACCGGGTCACGTTCGAGAAACCCGCCGCTGCCAAATAGGAAGAGCAGAATTGAAGAAAGGTCGATTGAAGTGAAACATGGTTATCTTCAGGAACAATTAGGTAAAGGTGGAAGAGTATTCAGGCGTTGACGAACGGAGCGGTTTGGAGCGGCAACGCGGTTCGGATCAAATTAATTTGAATTTATGCTCGTTGTCGCTCGAAACCCAAAGGATTTTTGGACATAATGAAGGGTGATGTACCACGAAAAACCAACTTCATGGATCATATAATGTAAGTTCATGATAGTAAATTAAGAAAAGCAAGGATTTTGTAAATTCCGATTCATATTGTTTTATTTCATTATACGTATTACAGGACTTTTGCAGTCAAATTTAGTTTTTCCCAACCAAATTTATTTTTGTCCCAGTCAATTTTAATTTTTTTTTCAGTCAACTTTAGTTTCTTTCCAACTAAATTTAGTTTTTTCCCAGTCAAATTTGATTTTTTCCCAACCAAATTTAGTTTTTTCTTTCAATCAAATTTAGTTTTTTCCTAACCAAATTCAAGGTGAGTCTCACCTAAAGGGCTTGAAACACCTGCATTGGTGCACCTGGCTGGGAAAAAACTAAATTTGGTTGAAAAAAACTAAACTTGACTGGGAGATGCTATATTAATTTTAATTTAAGTGGGGTCTCTAAATCTTCACAAGATGAAAGATGATCTGCACAAAAAATGCTGTTGCTCGTTAGAGGCACTCATTCGGCTTGATTCGAATTGTACGTAAAATGACACGACGAATGATGTCGATCACAACGATGATGTCGATGTCAATGATGTCGGTCGTGAGTGATTTGATTTCGCGAAATATTTACTGAAACAATTTATTCTCCTCAAACTAAAAGTACATAGCTTTTATACCTTCGGTAGTGAGGTAGCAAAATGACGTATACATGATGTGATACTTCAGGTACCTACGTAAGAACAGGATTTTGGGGTATTTGTATTAACATTTTGATTTCAAAAATGTAAAACCAAGAATACAGAGAAATTTCAGGATATAGAAAGAAATCACCTTATTAACATGGTAACATGGTTAGCAAATTTTCAATCCTTGGCCGTAGTCCAACAGCATGTTTTTGAAAATCTATCGGGTCCCGATATCCTTTGCAAAAATAATGTTAATTTGTTTGTTCGTGTAGGCTCTTCCAGACAAACAAGAATTAGTGGGTATGGAATCGTGCCGTCGTCGTAACTTCTAACAAAGTTGACATTCGTATTTTATACCATCCCTACTGAGCTCAATTTTACGATTTTCTGTAAATTTTTTGGGTTAATTACGGTTAATATCGCAAAATTCAGAGTTATTTTTCTTTTTTCTCTTCTTCATCTTCAACCTAGGGTCGTCTGAAGCGCATTCTAAAATCATTAATTTATTATGTATTATTCGGAACAGACTAATTCAACCTCCAGTTCAACTCTGTTGCCGCTCATTGCCGCCTGAAAACTGTTCCAGTGGACGACCCGCCTCTACGAGTAGATGGTTCAAGTCTTAGGAAAGGAGTAAGTGTAGGCTTTGACTATACATATTTATTCTTCGATCGATCCTGATGATGTTCCTTCACCTATGTGATAGAACTCCATATAGGTAGCGGAGTTATGTAGTAATTATTGTCCCGTAAATACCATTGGAAATTCTTCGACCTTTTCAGTTCTAACTAGGCATTCCCCAAACCAAAACCGCCTTTCAAGTAGGTGTGGTACACAAAATATAATACCGATCGTTAAAATCAATGTGTGAATTATGTGGTTCAGTACCAAACTCGGGCGTAATTTAAGGGTGGTTTGAAGGGCATATTGTTAGTAATCAGATGAAGAGGTACGTTCGAACCCTCGAACCTGAACTCTCCTGAAGAGTTCACGAGTTTTAGTACACGTTCAGTAACGTGAAAACTATCATCAAGGGCCTTCCAGCTAATATAAACTACAAAAATTATACAAACGTTCCAAATGATGGAGTGGTCTGGAGTTTATTTATTTATTTTAATTACGGCGAGCCCAATTACAAGTGTAAATACAGCGAGAGTACCGCGAGAGTGGAGTTACTAAGTAAATGCAATAATTATAATTATTCACTTATAATTATAAGGAAATTCACCCTGGTAAGTTAGAAAAAACAAACTTAACAGAGACCTTGAATTTGAAAGTGTCCCAGAGGTCATAAGGAAAATGGCATGACGCAACGAGAAGAGACTTCTCATAGGTATACACGAGTTCTAAAGCAACTTTCACTACTGGACAATTCACAACGAATTCGACTGGAAGAGGAACAAACCTCTGGACCTTGGAGGCTGATGTGTGATGTATGAGTGAAAAACTAGCGTGGTGCCTGTTTGTTAACAATCACCATAATTAATATGTACATTAAAGTATCTAGGTATGTTCCCGAGACCAAAAGCAGCGGAAGCTTTGTCATCACTTTCGAGTTGGGGTTCAAGTTATCAACATCTGTTGTCGATTCATCTATCTGCGTTTGGCAGGTACTCATCACACATCAGAATCATAAATAATATATCAGTAGAACGGTTTTATATTGACAGAAAATTACGTGTTCATGCTCATGACTTCAGTGATATTAGCGTAGTGATATCTTCACTCAGCACAACTGAGCTTGTAATGGGCCATTATCCAAGGCGAAATCCGTACCAATCGCCATTAAATATAACAAGATATGGCTTGCACTTCATCTGGGACGACTACTAACACCATCGACAACGCCTGTTACCAACACGGTATGCAATTTTACAAGCCACAACAGCGTTGCAGGACGTTGGTCAATCTACCGGAGGCGAAATCCCTTTGATACTCGGTTTACTGTTCGTACAATTACCTGTTAACAAAAGCTGAAGCGAATCAAATTACAACCTAATAAATTAATGGTTATTAGGATTTTGCTAGGTAGTTGCTTTCCAATATTTTAAAGAAAAGTAGGCGTGTGATGAATTGGCCCAATTTTTTGGAATATTGACTTTATAGCTGCAGCGTTTTTCATAGTCTCACCGGTTCATCATACGAGGTTATAATAAATAAAGAGTTATTAAATAAATAAATAAAATAAATGAATAAAAATAGGTAATAGGTTATTAAATAAATAACCTATAAAATAACCTATACGTTATTTAATTAGGTACCTGTAGGTTATTTAATAGCCTCGTAAAATAGGTTACTAAATTTATAACCTCGTAAAACAGGTAATTAAATAACATAGTAAAAAAGGGTATTAAATAAACTAAATAAAAAATAAATAAATAAATTTCATATAAATTTTATCATCTATCATAAACGGTATAATTATAACAGTGTCGTAGTTATAGGTACCACGAAATTGGTGATGGTACCCCAAGGGTAACATTATGTTTTAAAATATTTAGTAACTATGTCAGTCAGTAGACGTTGACTACCTCGAGGACAATTATGGATGATCATATTTTTTTCCTTAAACCATACCAGAGGTTATTGGATTAGAATGTACAAATATAACTACCCCATCTATACCATCTACAGATATTATTGGGAACATACTTTAACTAACGAGATGGGCCCACAAGACGAGAAACTCTCCAACTGATAATATATTTATAATATTTATGTTGTCTTAAAAAACTGAGGCAACCTCTTCCAAACCAAATTATTCTGCTGTTTCCCTTGCGGCACACTCGATTTATCTCGACGTTCTTTTTCAATTTTTTCTCGTTTCTTCACGATAAATTCCGATAAGGCATAAATAAACCGAAGGAATCGCGAAATTAATTTTCGGTGGATTTACGGACCTGCTACCGAGCGGGAAACGACCAAATATTTACAGTGGCTGATTGTTTGTAAATCCATATCGTTAAGTTCACATAAGATTTATGTCCAGCCAGTGCATCAGAGGTTTTGAGTTATCTTGTACCCCATTTGAGCTCATTTCCCTTAATACCAGAATGGTATCATGTCCTTCCTACCTACTGGACTTTGTCAACAACGAGGCTTCATCAAGAATAGTCTCGATCACGATGAAAGATGAGGTTTGAAGGTTCTGAATGGTACGCCATGGCCTAATAGCTCCGATGGACTCGCTGATCATTTTGCGAATCGGTAATTCTATTCGGACGTGATGGAGCAACAGATAGACCGACCGACACGCTCATTCAGTTTTAATCATTCAAGACTTTATTAAATTGCTTCAGGAAATACCTATTGACTCTTTTTATAATATTCTGAACGGCCTGCCTACTAAGTTATTTAATCATATAGGGGGAAACACGATTTGGGGAGTTGGTAATCAAAAAACTGATAGAGGAAAGAAACACAATTCGAATAAATTGTTCAAATTCACATGAATCGCTTCGTAATGTAAGGTTCAAACTTATATCCAGGAACGAGTGACAGGTGACAACATTAGCATCAGATGAATATAACGGGGTTAATTTCACCCCCTGCTGCTTGACGAATCAATTTATACTTTATACTTGATTACCCAATGATTTATATTTTTTGGTTTATTATTTTCAATAATGAACCTTTGGAATTCGAACATTTCTTTTAACCCCCCCTCAAAATGATGTTTAACGTTTCAAGATACATAGAATTGAAAAATTTAAATTTGGTAAACAATCTAAAAATTAATACCCAATAAATTAAAAATTAATAAAAATAAATTCGTAAAAATAAAAAATAAAAATCCGCGCGTCCGCCGTACGCGTTGTAGTCACTTTTTAGGTAAGGACTTAAGAGTTGCACGAAAAAATGAGAAGAAACACGAGTGTGAATCGCAAATCTTCCCAAGTAGGCCAAAAAATCCTGTTCAAAGATCAGCTGATAAAATGCAACTTTTTCTGGTTCCCATTTAGGTATACTCATTGTACGCAAGAAAATTTATATTTGAATATTTAAATTATGATCAATTTATAAATATAATCAATATTTTTATTGGTTGTGAACCCGCGATATAATTACAGTAGGTGCTTACTATTATAATACAAATAAGATATTTTCAAAAGGGTGATCTATACAGGGTGTATCAGACTCGACTCGACAAAGTTCAGGGATCAATTCTTTCGCAACAAAAAGTGTCTCCTAGCAATTTTTTTAACACCGGAAAAACCCTCTTTTTTTTATTTTAAGATTTTTTTCGTGTTTTCGACCTTGCAGCACTAAAATGGCCATAACTCCCTCAATTTGATAAGTAAATTAAAATCAGAGAACACCGTTGGAATGAACGCTAAATTTCCTATCTCTCTGATGCCAAAACACGAATTTTTGAGCAGTTCCAACAGGTACAAAATGAGGTCAAAGTCAAATTGCTGAGAAGTTTCCAAAATTTCACTTTTTTAAATCTACTTTTTGATCTTTCTATTGTAGAGTACTTCAATCCTCACCTACAGGAAAAACTTTCTTAGGATCTCAGCTTTCCAACGGTATAATCAAAATTAATTTTATCACGATAATTAGAGGAGAAAATTTCGTTTGAATGCCGAAAAACGCGTGTTTTTCAAGGAAATCGAGTGTTTTAGGGTGTTGACGACCTGACCACTGACCATGTCAAGAGGAGTTAAATATCGTTTTCCAGATAATTTTTTAAGCTGAATCGAATAGTGACACTCCCGATTCATTTTGATTGATGAAAAATTGATTTTTCGATAAAAATAGTGAATTTTTGGACATACCAGCACATCCAACTCATTATTTTAGTAATGTTTGTGTGTATTGAATTTGTCCAAATAATTGTTGCCCAGATTTACCTCAATTGCTCACTCGCTCAACAAAATATGGTTTTGATATGCTGGTATGTCCAAAAATGCACTATTTTTTTTTTTTTAATCGAAAAATCAATTTTTTATTAGTCAAAATGAATTGGGAGTGTCACCATTCAATTCAGCGTGAAAAACTACCTGGAAAACCATACTTAACTCCTCATGACATGGTCAGGTCGTCAACACCCTAAAACACGAAAAAAATCTTAAAATTAAAAGAAGAGGGTTTTTGAGGGGGTTAAATAAAATTGCTAAGAGACACTTTTTGTTGCAAATTAGTCGTAGAATCGATCCCTGAACTTTGTCGCGTCGAGTCTGATACACCCTTTATAGAAAATAACAACCCGTTGTGTAATAATTTGCAGCGTTTTTCTTTCTTTTTTTGTTCAATAAGTAATAGTAAAAGTTATATAATTTTTTACTCCCTCAAAGAAAAATTCAAATCTAACTGAGCATGTGTAACGTGGACGATGTACCTACCTAGAGTAGTGGTGTATATTATACGCATTCGATGTACCTTCCTATACTAGACTGAAGTGAAGGCGAGGTTTGTTGTGACGTGAAACAAAGCTGATACAAAGCAATGTGGAGGTCAATATTTTTTTGGGAAAGTAGGCTTTTTGTCGGATTCTCAAAATAGCAGCGAACGTTGACACGGAGATCCGGCGATAGGAGGAAATACGACTCGACAGTTGTTGAGTGACGCACACTCCCAAACACTCCTGACAAAATGATGTCAAGTATGACAAACAACGTCAAAAACTCGATTAATACACGACAGTTTAGCAGGGACTTCATGAAAAATTTGTATACCAATATTTTTCATGATTTCCTGTCCACACTTCCAGAGGTTCAAATGGACAAGGCGCTCTACTGAAGGAGGGATATAATTCAATTATCATTATTCTCTAATGCGATAACTAGAAATGCAATTAGCTAAATGTGGGCTTTCGAAACATTATTGTTACTAAATTATTATTTTTTATTAGAAAGGACGAATGCGAAGAAATATCATTCAAAGGTGGTACAGGTACCGCGTTTAATCTGAGCTGCAAAATGTTCTATAAGTAAGGACCTGAAGGATAAGGATTGGTTAGGTAAGTAGGTACATATCAACTAGATAAGATAAACATGAAGAGAGAAAGCCAAGTCGTCCCAATAAGAATAGTCAACGTGTAAACGGTGATTGTTTGAGGAATATAAAGCTTGCCAGTGGTGTTCCGTTGTTCTAGTAAACTATACTTCAGCTAATGGTTGCCGAAAAAGCGCCGAGCGCTATGTAAACATTTTCTGTCGAAAGGACAAAGCAAAAAGCTTCAGACCCATTTTGCGGGAGGCTGTCAGAAGTTTCAGTTCTAGTGCCTAGTTTTCTTCTAATAATGGGAGGTCATCAAGAGATAATTAATTTAGAGGAACATATCGTCCTACATTCTGACGCGGACCGATTTCAATAATGAACCTTTGGAATCGAGCACGAAAAAATAAAAAAAAAGTTTAACCCCCCCCTCAAAATTTGAGGTTTTACGTTTCAAGAGTTGTATTTAGTTTAGTTCAATACCCCATTAGTTTTGTAGTAGGAAGTGGAGAGCCAAAATCATGGAACAAGTACCTAAAGAGAAAAAATTTGACCACAATTCTGTGAAATACGATACAGAAGGCATTGGGTGACGTTCATGAAGTTTCAACTTTTATTTCCTTGATGTACCAAGGTACATGACATGATCAACTGTATCTCACTTGTATACCTGCTTCACTGGAATACAGGTGTCGAGTGTCAAAATACGGAGTAACTAATACAACAGGGATGAAGCATTACACTGTATACTTGTCAACTTTAGCGAGCCTTCAATGAAATTAGTGTTACTACAGAAGTTGATTATCAATATTGTAATCCGAAGCACTTCGATAGCCGAATATGAAAAAAAAAATGTTGGTGTGGTTTCGAACCTCGTTGCTTGAACTAATAATGCATTTTTCTGACCTTAGACCGTTTCATTGTTATTTGTATGATAACATTGTACCTCCTAATTACACGTTATGCTTAGAACGAAATTTTGAGTGATAACAACAGGGTGATTCACAGGAGCGGGAAGATTTGAAAAAGAGACTTCAATGATTAAAAAATTAATATTAATTTATTGGTTTTTAACAGCTGGGCACTCTATTTTTTTGAGAGTGGATGAGTAGAAATTTAAATCTTCATCTCTATAAAATCAATGGTACGAGAGTAGCTAATGACTTCAGATTGGTTTCAGGACCCTCAAAGTCGGTTAATTACCCTTGGGAGCGAAAAAAGTTTGTTTTGCAGAACTGTGTATACCTAATTTAGTATTACCATCCAGGTTTCTAAAATATAAGTACGGGTCGAATATTATTCTCAATTGAAACCCTAGGAGGAATAATTAGGTTTTAAGCAAGAGTAACTCATCTCAGCCACAAAATCTGTGCTTCCATTTTAAATTTTGACGACCTTTTCAAATTTTCCTGTTCCTGTGAATCACATTGTGCAACTTGGAACTGTATTAACCAACACTGTTTTGGCCATTCATGAACCTTCAATTATCTACCATAACAGTAAACATGAGTTATTGTCAGGATTACAAACGTTGTTGAACACCAATAAACCTAATAACATTCTTCACTGGGTACCTATGGAATTTTCAAAATCACCATTTTTGATAAGGTAAAAATCAAATATACCTACTTTGGAAAGGCTCAGGACGAATATTTATAATATGTAGGAATGACCTATCTTTCCACTTCGACTTTTTCTGTGTTCACGACTAAAACGTCGAAAAACGGAACGCCTAGAACACATTGAGAAATCACCAAAATTCATGGTAATGTTATTGGTGATCTGGATTTGGTCCCATTCGAAGCAGAATTTGATGGCCTCAAACTTTTCTACAAAAACGGTTCCAAAGGTCAAAACCGTGCGTAATTCCTAGTTTTTTATGATTAGGCAGCTTATTAGCAATTAATTATTGGTACAGAAACTTACTATGTATTCAAAATCAGCGCAAAATTTCCTATTATGTAAATGAGGAGCAAAGCTCAATTTATGCCGGAACGTGACCGTTGCCGTGATGTGTGTTTGGGCACGTAGAGTATTGTGAGGTAAGTAACATGATGATCTGGAACGTCAGCTGATGATCTGCCAAAAACACTAGAAAAAGGGAGCTGTTTTCGACCCGTTTCAAAATGTACAAAGTCCAATATGTATTATTCAAATTCAAGAGTTTCATCTGGCCACTCAATGTGTCTATAGTGGATATTGATGTAGACGTGCAATTTTTACTGGTGTCATGCCTACTCGATAGGTATTTTACACTTGGCTTGCTAGCCAATGAGTTAATTAAAAAAAGACTAATCCCCTCTTATCTCTTGATAAGAGGTAGGTAGGTAGGTAGATCGTTGGTACGTAGTTATTGATAGATGTTGTCAATAGTAAAGAAAATCAACGTTACCTTTACTGTGGGCTGAATCCTCACAAGTAACTACCATAATGACTACCCCGTAATTAATGAATTATTGAAACACCAAACTCCTTCTAAATACGGATAGGCCACACGCACGACTCCGCAAGGCACAAAGTAGACGCAGCGATTGACGGTGGGTCTTCGGGCTCACGTGCGGGGAGAACCTCCCGCCTTCGCTGGCCGCAAGGGACCCGTGCCAAATTCGTCATAACCGTAACTACACCACTGAATGACCCGAAACGCCCGGAATTTTAATTACGCGACGTAACGAACATGATGTTCTTTCCGTCCCTGAAACATGGAGTGTCTCCTTCATAAACGTTGGATATCACTTGAATAAATTGCCATCGGTAAGGCAAGTAGATATGTTGGCATTGTTGGCTATGGGAGAACCTGTCTAGTTCTTTCAACATTACCAGGTGTTATGAACAGTAAACAACCTATAAATAAAAACTAAATAAATTAATAAACCCATCTATGTCGAAAATAATCCGTTAGAAAGCTCTCAATATTTATCTCAAAATTCGACGGTGCCAAAAAACCCTCCCCTCTCAATTTACTAATCAGCTCTGAGTGAATTCAGGAGATAGGTAATTCAAACTTGAAATGTAGCGTCTATGGGACATCAGCTGATTCGAAAAATTGAGTTCATCGAATTGAGCTTGCAGAACAGCTGAGTCGAAAATTGAGCTCTTATAGATCGAATGAGTCGAACATGATTATGTGGTAATAAGACAAAAAATCCATGTTCCTATCTTACGCTTCCGAGTAGCGGGGGTAGTTGGTTACACCCGTACTTCAGATCCATTTAGTTACCTACTCCAGTCATTTTGAAGTATCATGATGACTATCTATTAAGTTACTATTTGACTAAAAATACTAGGTATTTGACTAATGACATGAGAAGCTTTGAATTATTGGAAGATCACGAGCAACATTAAAAAAAGCCTTTTTGAGCAAATGGAGGAGTGACCTACGCCAAGACGGTAGTGCGTAAAGCATCGGAGATCACATGTCTAAGTAAATCACTTTGAAACCAGTCCCATCTCAATCTTAAGTGCGTATATTTTTAGTATTTTTTCAATCCCTAACTCCCACGCACAACATCAAAGTTGCTCTGAATCTTCCTAAAGAACGCTCCACGCGAGATAGTACGCTGAATTTATAAATGGATAAATATGATCAGTGAACATCCGACATAATTTGTATTTATTGTACCTACAATTAATAATACAATTTCTTCCACGTTCTGCCTTATCATGATCTTGTGGCTACAATTATAATAGCGGTAACAATGAAAAATAAAATAAATGACAATGATTACCTCCAATGATGTGCTTCGAATCCCTGGCATTTCTCACAGGCAAGACACGGTTGACCCTCGTCCACTTCTCGCACTAGCACCCCCTGAAATAGAAATAATTCTATAAAGACATTTGCATGATATTCTATCAGTGATCAGGGTTCGACCTAATCGATCGAAAAATCAAACGATACTATCAGAAAACTCATTTTCAAGTCAATCAATCAATAATAATAATAATAATAAAGATGAAGAATGTGAAATCCTGACCGTGGATATAGCAAACAAGTCCATTGAGGTTCATATCAATATTAATAAATACAGAAATAAATGCGGGCTATACACATTTTTCAAAAGCTAGGTAGTAACAAAAACAGAAATTCATGGGCGAAATGGGCAGGAAATCGTACCATGACAAACATAATGGAAATAGAGGTAACTTCCTTATTTTTGGCAGCCGGTTTGTACACAACGTAGGTATTGATTCCATCTGATCACTAAACTACCAATAAACCAGCCAGTCAAAAAATAATTTGATCTAAATAGGATTCCTTCACTGTCTTTCTACAAGGATCTCTCTAGTATTGGAGCTATTATATGTATATTCCCAAGATGCGTTCAGAGATCTCTATCTTCAACTCTCTTTCTAACTATCTGTACGTACCTTCGTCCAAACTGAAAACTCCAACCAACTTTGTTTGTTTACCTATGTACGAGTAGGGCTCTGAAGGATATGGAAGGAGGGGAAAATTGGCCGGATGAGATGTGGTGTGATGTGTAATAAATTGAGAGCTTTCCAACGAGTGGTGAACAATTATTGTTGGGTGGAAAATGAGGGAGTTATAATTATCTAGCAACGATTGGTTGTACGTGAAAAGCATCAGCAAATAGAAAACGTAACGGAACGCGCGGACGGTATTTACGAGTTAGGTGATGGGCAAAACATGTTCCATGTTAAAACTATACGAGTTGTACCAACTTGTTTATAGAGCTATCGATGGGAAAATATTTCTAATCGAATTGAACGAAAAACACGTTTCAGTAACTAACTTATTATTATGACGGATAAATTAATAATAATGGTAAAAAAAATAAAGAAAAATGTACCAACAGGAAGGTAGGTAGGGCAGTTATATCGATTTCGCAAAATCAACCCATAGACTCATCATACTGGAAGTTTCTTACCCAGCACATAGCGATGATACATTTCAGAGGCATGTTCACAGCAAAACTAAGATAGGTATGTACTCAGCCCTACCCCAAGATTGTTGAATCTTGTCCAAAGGCTCGATCCACTCTAATTTACACTACCAACTGCAAACTCCGAGGGTGACAACTCTAAACACGCGTATTTTAAGACCTTTCGTTTATATCAGTTTATTTTTAAGGGTGAATGTTAGAATTGAACAGTGAGGGTTTTATTGGATAGGTATTTGCTCACTTACATATTGGTTCGGTTTTAAAACTGTATGTAAAATTTCAACCTAACAAATTTATCCACGGGGTATAATATTCGTCCCCGACCGGTGGTGTTTGTATACCACCCGATCTGATTGGTTGTGGCACCTGTTGGATTGTGTGTACTATTGTGTATTTTCTGAGTCAATAACGACTTAGTTCACTCAATTTCAAACCATAACAAAATCCATCTTCTGCCTCGAAACGCAACATGGTACAAACAATTCAAACCTATGAGCCATGTTTCGGGCTGTGATAAGAGGGAGAAACAGAAATTATCGTTCTATGGTCCCCACATGGCAGTGCGCAAGGGGGCGGTCTCTTATCATGTTTTAATGCAATGCACAGTTAAATACCATCATTAATATTAAAGCCGAGTCGAGCATGACGGATGGACGTATTTTTTGGGTTGTGCGTATTTTAAATCATTATACAACATCAATTATTGCTTCCTCAATTTTTTTTCTCAATCTTAATTGATTCCAAAGGTTCGTTATTGAAGCCTTTGGCAGACCAATATCTACCTAATACCTAAAAATTTTAGGCCAGATTTCCAAGGCCCTAAAAATTCATCATAGCATTATTTTTTCTTACAAGCTAGGTCGTAGGTCCGTTTAGATGCTGAATAAAAACGATGGGAGCGGTTGGTAAATAGTTGAGAGGAAGTCCAACAGAGACGCCACCACCCAAGCTCGACGTGCAACACATTCTAACGGAGCAGTCTCAAACTAACAATCGATGTCAAGCCTGCAGAAGTGCAGAGTTCTCACACAGGACACGGACGGTTCTCACCGGAGTCTACTTGGAGGAAAACATTTTTGGATTACAATAGAACAAACTGTTTTTTCTTTTAGCGAATTTTCGAAGAAAATGAAGCTATTGCAATGGCTTCAAAACTTTTTTAATGCAAATTTTTGAACATTTTCTTCATGGAAATCCGTTTCAGACCATTCTAAAACGATTCCTGAAAATTAACTCTTTTTTATATGTATAGATATTTATATGTTTATATATGTGTCATTCCAGACGATATCTGCCCGAGGGATCGAGATGAAAAATCCAAAAAAAAAAAAAAAAATTTAAAATTTCAATAATATCAAAAATAAGGATGAGTTCGTTGGCCAAAATTTTTGGAGTAGGTACTCCAAGAGGTCAAATTTTGTAAATTTAGTTTCAAAAATCGCTAAAAAAAAAAAAAAAAAGTGTTTTTGAGGGTTTTTGTGAGATACCATCCTAACATAGGAATGGTATATTCGGAATCAGAGTGAAATTTCCTTTAAGAATCACCCACAAAATCGGTTAAAACTATTCTTTGAAAATTCGCTCACCAACTCATGCTGATAGATAGATAGTTTATTATTTTGTGGCCGCATGCATTCCATTTCTCTCTTGAAGGGTTTCCGAAAGTAGAGGAACGATAATGGACCATGATGGCGAAGGACCGATTGGGAGAGGAATTGAAATGCTGAGTAGGGGATGAGCAGACGCTCTTAGCAAGGAAAATGTAAGAGGGAGGGTAAAAATTCAACTAAGTTTGGAGTTCACGGCGCTTATTATTATATTCATAATGCATATTGATGAAATGCAAATCCATGATATCATGTGCGAAAAATAATGTTTTAGTAACCTTATACTAACAAATAATGGTATTGTCATAAGCACATGGAACAGATAGTTAGAACAAGATATATTAACAAGAGAAATGAATAGGTAAAAGAGAAATAATAAAGGCTTGGTTTGAGTGTGATGTAGAACATGGTTTACTATATGAAGGCAAGCTCGTTTTATACAAGTCAGCCAGGAGTGGGGAGGAGAACCCCCACCCTGGCTGTCATCAAGTGGAGCAGGATCCCTCGCAGGGGGTACCTGGTCACCACAGGTATAATTCGGAATGAGCACGAAATGTCCTACTCAATGAATAGCACATCTACCAATAAATTCTTCTAAGATTTCCCGAGTTGGATACCACTAAAAACTGGTTATAATCCCTAAAATATAATGCTCAAGGCGATTTTTTGAAAATTCTCCCGATAGTTGGAAATTTTCAAATTTTGCTCCAGCAAATTCAATAACAAAATGCTGCAGATTATTACACAACGGTTTATTATTTTCTGTACCGATCGCCCATCTACAAAGATCCTATTGGTATAATATAATAGTATCGCGAAGTTTATAATCATTTCATGGGGACAATTAATACCTATCTACCTACTTGTAATTATTATCATCCGAGAGTTGTGAGATACATTCATAACAAAATTCAGTAACTAAGGAAGCTTATGGGAGTAAACCATGAGCTTGGTTCCATGAAATGAGGAAAAAGTTGCATTTGATCAGCTGATCTTTGAACGGGATTTGGCCTAGACGGAAAGATTTGCGATCCACACTCGTGTTTCTGCTCTTTTTTCCGTTCAACCCTCAGTTACCACGGACCAAAATGAATTAAATTTGGTATACAGGCCCCACTTGGGGTCTAGTAGTTCCCATCGATATAGAACTACGTAGTTAGTTAGGAGAACTAGTAGGTCTATATCGATGGTTGTGAGCCCGAAGCATGGCGCTACCGCCAGTCTTCCCTAAGAAGTAGAAAATAGGGGATGCAATTTTCAAAACGCCCTTGCTCGAAAACTTCAAACAGCAAGGTACCTATGTATTTTCTTTTGATTTCAAATAGAATAGAATTTTCAGCGTCGAACATTTTTTCGTGCTCGATTTCCAAAGGTTCATTCTTGAAAATAGCAAACCAAAATTGGAATCCATTCCAGTTTCAGTGTACTGAGCTCCCGGAAACCCGTGAGGGCAGTTCGATGGCCAGTGGAACGGCCTCGGCAGAACAATAGGCCGGCTTTCTGCCTCCCATTTACGGAATCGGGAGTAGAAGCGTCTAGGTAAACCGGGATCTCGCCGTCGGAGGAAATTACCCGATAAGTTGCAGGAAGCAGCGGCAGAGTGACTGCACAGAGTAAATGGGTGTGTGCGAGTGAAAAATGACCCAACAAGGAAGAGAAAAAAGTAGCTGGTGACACAGAATATAAAAAGAATTCTGCAGAGTTGGATGGGCACCCTCATATCTTATACACACGATTTAATTTTTTTTTTTTTTTTTTTGAGCGGATGCAGAATTCAATATTGAGAATTTCGACAACCCTGTGTCATCATGCTGGGGAAGGTGGGCAGACGTATAAGTATTATGTACTTCAGTATATAATCAACAGTACTAGAATCGAATCATCTTTCACTAGGTAAGTATTAAATAAGCTATAGATAATGTTCTGATTTCAAAATGACAACCAATAATATCAAAAGAAACGATGTGTTCGTTGGCCAAAAATGTCGGAGACTTCCAAGGGGTCAAATTTTGAAAAATAAGGGTCAAAAACGTATTTTTTGAGATTTTTCGTGTAAATTACCATCTCAAACATAGGCACATACGGTATATTCGAAACCAGCGCAAATTTTATATAAGAATCACCCTCCAAATCGGTTGATATGATTCTTTGAAAATTCACTCATTAACTCATGCTGCATGACTGAAACTTTTTTCGTTTACCCAAGGAAAGTACTTAGATAGCTACCTACTTTGGGATCCCCAATTTTATAGAATTGACCGCTCTAATGTTAGCTTTCTATCCCCCAACTGAAGAGACGAAGATACCTTACCTACCGTCCGCGGAACTCGTTTCCTCTCTATCGATCGATTCCCATTTTTGGTCAGCTATTCAAACCTGAACATTATTGAATTAAAAAGTAGTGTGGAACTTGTGATGTCGACTCCAAACTGGCTACCTAAGACCTAAGTGGTGCCATCGACAACTCAAATGCTTCGGTTGGAGATGAGAAGCCCCATAATGTTTTACAACCCGTCTTGTGGGGCTGCCTGGAGTAATGCAGGGGGTTATGAGGAGTCAACTCGTTAGCTCATTTTCTCGGAACTTCTCCCTTCGGGTCTAGTCGGCACTCGAATCCTCTGAGCGCTACGAGAGGGGAAATGTGACTCATCTGCCGATCTAGCTCATCCGACCTCAACAACCGCTGCGAAATTTCTGGAAATCGGATGATGAAATTCTTCACGATCAGATACAACATAAAATTTCTGAATGAAACATTATGGTGAGGGCTGCGGAGCATTACACTACATTTCTTACTCAAATGTACCCGAGAATAGATATTTTGGGTGTTTTTCTGCAACTAGAACGGCACAGAGTATTTTCTTGTGGAGATGAGAGGTATTGGTAAACAATCGTAGGTATATAAAGAGTTGATCACATGCGAATATAAAGAGTTGATAACATGCGAATTTCATCAAAGTCGCTTGAGTCATTAGGGGGAAAAAGTTAATGAACGAGCTACTTAGATGGTGAAAACTACATTTTGCACCTATTTTGCTTCGAAGTCTGCAGGGCAGCGGAAGCTTTGTTTTCACTTTCGAAGTGAAAAAAATTTTTGTTCTCCAAAATCAAAATTTCCACTCACATTCTGCGTTTCAGGGCCTCCTGAACAAATTTGGTTTCGTGTCTGTCTGTCCACATTTCCTTGCCACAGCCATAACTTCCACAATTTTGATACGATTTCAATCAAATTTTCAAGGATTATGCGGGTTAGCCCCATGATAGTCCCCTATGAATTTCATCGCCATCGGACTATGGGTAGCGTGAGCGCATGCGCAAACTTGAATTTCCTAAGACCCCGATATCTCAGTTCCTAATTGACCTATTTCGCTCAAATTTGGAGCATAGTTGATGGCTGACCCTAAGACAATCATCTATTAATTTCGTAACGATTGGATCACTAAGAGCTACTGCGCAAGCGCAAAATTGAAATTTGTTGTTATAAACGTAGCTACGGAACAACAATACCAATTTCAGTGAAATTTTCAGAGATTAATCGAGTTAGACCCTAGAGAGTCCCCTATGAATTTCATCGCCATCAGTCCACTAATAGTGTTAGCGCATGCGCAAACGTGAATTTCCTAAGGCCCCGATATCTCAGTTCCTAGTGGACCGGTTTCGCTCAAATTCGGTGTGTAGTTGTGGGCTACCTTCTAATTTCGACACGATTGTATCAGTAATAAGAACT
>JAEMON010000008.1:9830406-9845330 GCA_030264115.1 Lygus lineolaris | reverse complement strand
CGGTCCATACAGAAGAAGAGAAGAGGAATGTTGACCGCCAGTGTTTGCCTTCTCCACGATAACGCCTCAACAAGCCTCCCGTCGCTTGTTCCACAATGCAACTTTGGGATGGGTTTATTTGGGATGTTTTGACCCATCCACCTTACAGTCCAGACTTGGCCTCTTCGGACTATCACCTTTTTACCAAAATGAAGGAGATATTGGTGGGAGAACGTTTCACGAGTGACGAGGAAGTGAAAGAAGCTGTCACCAACTGGACCAAGGAGCCAGTTTCCGCCGAAAGGCCGAAGAAGTGACGGATGTATTTACCAGTGTGTGGGTCACGATGGACCGTCGATTCTAGGTGAACGAGGAGGGCGGAAGTATTCTGCTATAGGTAGCTTACAACCTGGGCAGGAACTTTGTCATAATTGAAAAAAAAAACTCATCAAAATCGATTCAGTAGTATTCAGGGATGAGCATACAAACAAACAAACACATCCTATACATTAGGCAATCTTGTATGAATGTTTGTAACATGTATATATCTCGAATATGCCTCAGTACTTTTTGTCCCGAGAAACATAGGGTCCTGAGCTTCCCAATTCTACTATTAGGTCTCTTATTGACCCAAACATTGCAGAACCCACTTTTCTGTTCATTTCTGCCCTCAGAGAATTTTCATGAGCACGAGCGATTCCTATTGGATATCCTCTAACGACCGATTGTAAAAGCCACAGGAACTTTCCTTTGTATAACATTGAAATCGAAGTTTTCTTAACAGGTTGAATAGGTATGTACTATTAAGGTTGTACGATCCTAATACCTTTCGTGACATGTGGGTAAAGTACAAGATAACATTCATAACGACTGACAGATCTAGAACCACAGATGATTTGCTAAAACAACGGCGGTATCCTTCAGTTCCCAAGGAAGAGGTCACATGATACGTAGACAAAGAGAGAATAACAGGACAGTCAGGAGTCGGATGCAACGAAGGGCGGGAAGGCCAGGTCAGCAGCCCCCAGCCCAGACGTGGGATGGGAAAAGGAATACCGGAGAACAGGTTTCAATTTGTCTTATTTCCTGAACGATCTGCATACTTCATGGTCCGTACCGGAGAATCATGCTGTTCAGATTACTATCCAAAAGGCGATACAAGCGTCCTCTACACCAGTGTTGTACATCGATAATTTGAACGAAGAACCAAATAACTACCCGAAATTCAGGAGGAAAATTATGACACACGTTTTCGTAGTGTTCAGCATTTTTCAAACAAGTTTCACTTCTGTGTTGGGGGAATCGTGCTACCGTGACACGTCGTTATTCTTTCCGTCTTTATGAAACATTGATAGAATCGAGAATATTCTATACGTAAATTCCATTCCATTCCTTTCTCATATTTCACTTATGCAAATGACATCGGAGAGTTTAACAAGGGAGGAGAGGGCTAAACTATAAACTGTACATATGAGTAAATAATGAAGGATTTTTAAATATGACCCTATTTTGAGGGGGTGAGGTAAACATCAAACTCGAAAATTCTCCTTCCTGAAACAGCACTTTTTAGCCTGGCTTTTTGTGACTCTTTCCTTGAAGAGGTCTGATTAAAATAGGCCCTCTGGGAAAAATTGAGCTTAGCCCATAATCCTCTTTATACACTCTATATCCTCCATACACCTACCTCGGAAACCAAAATTGATTAGTATAGTAGTGTCACAATAGATAAACCATGGTCTAATTGACTAAGGGCCTGCCCCGTCCCAATAGAACAAAATTGATTCCTATACAAGAGATCTTCAGGGCGAGATTATAGGTATGAAGATAAATAATACTGATGTTTACTCACCTTTCACACTTAACACGATAGTTGAAGGAAATATTAGCACACAATCAAGGAATAAGAAAACCCTTCTACATAGGTATCAAAGCCTTTCCGCGAACGCATGACCGGAGGAATCGCGGGGTAAATAAGAGAACAGGTGGCCTGATGTATAATTCATGGGAACGAATCGAGTGGGCGCAATGGTTCATTTTTTCATTCATCTGTATTCTTCATACTCCATTCATTCTATTATCAGAGTGAATCCACTAGTAGGCACGTCATTTAGAATCACCTTAGTTTCCATCATCTTGGGGCTATAAAATCCCTGAGGTCAGGATGGTGCACATAATATGATGGAGATATGTAAGGCAAGAAATCAATCGAAGAAATCATTAAAAATGTGTATTCGCCAAAATGGTGTTGACTTTGTTAGAAGTTGTAACATTGAAGCCAAATCGTAACAATATTAGTGTTCTTGGTTTCACATCATTTTAGGCAAAGAAGGGTAGGATTCGCTTTCACATTCAAATAGTTTCTCCACAGCTGTAATCAAAAACCTCCTCCTTTTGTTGTCCCATGTGTCCCAATCAATGAAAACATAATTTTTAAAATTTCTATTCAGGAACGTGTCGATGTTCCTAGCAAGCGAATGGTGAAGTTTTGACTATTTCAAATATATTGGGAAACAATTGAAAAATTCAACAAATTGAAGAGTAAGGAGAAAGTGCTCGGTGTCGTTAAAAAATGGCAAACAAAAACATGGTATCAGAGATTTGAGTGTAAGAGTATCTGGAGTGACGTAATCTTGGTGGCATCACATCTAAATATACCGTAATACCACCCAAACCTTGGGGAGATGAATCATTTCATTCCACCACTTCTAGTCCAGCGCAATCTAAGACCGTATTTTATGTGATCCGCCGTCTTGTTTAATTTATAGCTTCCATTGAAGAGGTGTCATCACGGTTCTTCGTATCCCTAGATTGCAGAGTTCCAAATCGATTATTTGAATAGATGAAGATAACACAGGAATAGATATATAGGAGTTTGTAACGTTACCTTCGAACAGAATTTAACAACAAAATGAAAATACGCACCATACCTTACCAGATCACTCTTAATCTAGCTATTCTTAGTTAGGCAGATCCTACCTTGCCTGACTCAACCAGCCGCCAATCATCGTGCCTTATTTTTTATTGATCCCTACTTAATTTATTTCGAGCAAAATATATACGTACTGAACGTTTGAAGCACAAAACGTCAAATTTGGTTGATTTCAACTATTTTTTTTAAATAAATTGAAGCTATTGTAATAAACGAGTACCTACCAAAATGTTAAAAAGCGAACTTTTGAGAAAATTAACCACGGACACACATTTCAGAGTAATCTGAGATTACTTGAACCAACTGTTTTATTACCAACTTCACAGTATTTTATCACAACAATATTATGGAGAAATCAGTGCTACTCACTTTGAGACTGTCTCTGTCACCCCAAGGCCCAAGACAGGCGATCAAAAATACCAGACCTGAAGAGAGGGTGGGTGTAGGATGTGTTTACATAGGAGACGTAACCGGGCAAGCAAGGGCGAAGGGGGTCGACCGACCATCTCTCGGAGAAGTCACCTTTTGTGTCTGAGTAAAGACCCAAGAACCTTTGCCAAGAATATCTATTCAGACTTCCGAAAAGTAGGTAGAAACATACATTCGGGGGCAGTAAAGCTGTAGTATCGAAAAAAGGTTTAAAAAATTATGAAAAGCCTCTTCACAATAGATCAACACTATGGTCTAAGTGACTAAAGGCCAGCCCCGTCCCAGAAACAGTAAACAAAAGAAAAGCCACCTGTGTCACTAAACGTGTGTCGCCTACATTTTCAGTGCCTAATCAAAAACCTGGAGGCGTCGTCAATATTGACCGAACAGTTTGATTGAATGGGGAACTTGCATGGTTATTTTTTATTTCAGCGTTTGAAAGATTTTATAAGAGAGGTCTTGCCAAAAAGGTGCTATATGAAGGGTATCCGATGACTGAAACTGCCAGGGAATGGGTCTTGTAATTTCAACCTAACTGACGTCACTAACCCGTGCGGGCCCCTCTTTTGCGGAACTTTATGGTCACGCTCCCTTTCAATCCGTAATTTCTAGCTGAAATTGGCACCAGGGGGTTTTGAAGGGCGCTGAATCACATTTTGCGGTTCAAAATGAAAAATTCCCACCCACGCAAGTTCCCCATTGCAATGACGCGGAAAAAGCACTGACAGAAGCTGCTATTGACTCCCCTTGGAACTCCTAACTAATTAAAAAATTAATTATTGATCCCATGAGGAGGCATCGAGCGATACAATTTGCAACAACACAGCAAAAAGTTTAATTCGCGAGCGAAATTCCGATAGTCTATAGTATCTTTTTTCCGGAGAGGGTTGTGAGGTAGTCCATGGAGGTGAAGTACAAAAAAGATCAGGCGTCGAGTTTTCGGTTGTAATCATCTTCAGGAGTCATTTGAGGCGTTTAGTATCACAACCGGATAACTCCACAAAACCAAATTTTACAAGAGAGGCAAAAGTTCATTTAGGGCCATGTTAAATTCATTAACCAACACAACAGTTTGCCCCACTGTTTCTCATGTTTTAGTCCAGTTTCGAACCCAATATTTTGGGAGGTTGAAGTTCTTTGGTCTAACTTGTGAAAAATGTGAAAAAACAAATTTTCGAAATTTTGGAGTTATCCGGTTTTGATACCAAACGCCTCATTTGTCCTCATCAATTATAAACGCTGTACACGTTCCTCCTCTCTCCCGGTCACTGGTGGTAGCTTGACGCCTGATCTCTTTTGTACGGAACCTCCATCGACTCCAACCTCCTCTGTTAGCTGTTGATGAGCTTGAAGTCATACGTTTTGCTGTTTTTTTTTTTTTTTTTTTTTGCCGTTGCGCTGGGGAAATATTTGAATTTCCGGTTGTATATATTAGCTCTTTTGAGTATCCATAAGATTTTTGACGCTGAAGCTACAGTTCTGTATTGTGATAACAAGTTTTTCAATAGCCTTATGTACACGGTTTCTGAAGGGATACCATAGTCTCGCCAAGGTCGCACTGTTTAGTAACAGAGTGAGCGTGATTGTGTGAAGTAATTTCCATAAGAATTCTGAACGAGCAATTGGACCGAAACTTGAGTTGCGGAGGGGACTGTTTCTATAAAACACAAAATACATCGGAGAGCAGACACAGTTCGATTAGACTACTTTCAATCAACCATGTACGCTAAGGTGAGAACCCTTATATATTTAAGCATGAAAATAACATTTACCCTACTAGGAAGGTACCTCTCCACATAACAAAGTGGAAGATTATACTTTGGAGAAGACTGATTCGATTGGTTGAATGCCTTAACTCTCCCAAAATAACCAATGGAAAAACCATGGGGGTTCTATACCATAGTCCTAGAAGAAGGTCTTCTGCCTTCTAGGTCAATGACAAATACTCGTCGAGTTGAAAGAATGTGCACGGGTGGAAAGGCTTGAGCTTCTCCCTTTTGAGCCACAGGTATGTATCAACTGTCTTCAAGTGGAGAGAGAAACCCCTCACGGGTACAGGGAATTTTTCCCATACACCAAATCCCTCGAAGAAGACCAGGGCCCGGAAGGGAAAGAGAGGTTCCATTCTTCCACCTCGCTGAGTAGGTATAGTATTTTAATGTTCCATAAACTTATAAAACAATAAGTGTTCGATTTATATAGTGATTTAATAATGATTATAAAAAAATTCTTTGATTATGCAGTGCCTCCTTGTCCTCGCAGTAGCAACGGTAGTTTCATGCCAGGCAGAAGGTTCATGGGACGGAGATCATCACAAGGACTATTATGTGAGTGCCCATATACTTCTTATAATGATATTTTATCATGGACTTCTAATAAACGTAAACAAACCCTAATATCCCAACGCCACAAAAAAGTCGTGATCGCCTCGTGATCATGTTTTCCGAATGATTTAGCTGAATAAGAACAACCAGCTATTATGATCTATTACTAGCTGGTTAACTCGTGCGTTGCCAAGGTTGGTTTTGTACAGAATCTCGGGAATCGAACAGAATCCCCTTGCCTCCTCCTCCCCTGTCACTCAAGTGGACTACCATCAAAATTAATTTGGTCTGATGGTCTGATTTAGGGTCACACCCTAGTTTCATTGAGTCTGTGTCATGCGTGTAGGGGCGTGATAGGCAGAACGTAGAAAAACTGAGAATAACGATGCCAATCATCTTCAAACAGAATGAAACCGACAACTTTCATTTCATCTTTGTAGATTATTGTTGAAAATCCGAATAAATACCTACCTACCCCGGTAATAGAGCCAAATTTACCTACCGAGTCAACTGAACGTCAGTATAATATTGGTACCTATAATGATACCTATTGGTTCCATTGGATTGAGGTTTCTGGGATGCACTTAAACAAAAGATGGACTAAAAAATATACTCTTTGATTATTCCAAGGCCCCACCCCACTACGCCTTCGAATACAAAGTTCACGATGCTCACACCGGCGACATAAAGGCCCAGCATGAGACCAGGGAAGGAGATGTGGTGAAAGGCTACTACACCCTCAAGGAAGCTGATGGTACCACCAGGGAAGTCCACTACACTGCTGACAAACATAACGGATTCAACGCCGAAGTCAAGAGGATAGGCCACGCTCACCACGCCCCTGCCCACCACGGATGGTATTGAAATATGGCCAAGTTACCTCGCTCTGTTACTGTGATCAATTTGTAATCAAATATACATTTTCTTTTATACTAAATTTGTTCTCGAATTCACCCGATTATAATCCAGTGGTTCAGAGAAAACTAAATATCACAATAAAAGGATCGAAAGGAATTAAGGGTCCATTCGTGGACAGGAACTAAATGACAGACAATGAATTACGTAGTTCTAAAAATATTCAATGAAGCCATCCATTTCTTTATCATACACTACCAGTAGTCCATTCGGTAGTAATGGTATACCTGACTTCTTGATTGGTCCATGTAATTTTGTAGTAAGGGTTCATACTTAAGTGATGTCACTATTGATAGTTTCTCCCTGGTCCATTCGGTAGTAATGGTATACCTAACCTCTTGATTGGTCCATGAAATTTTGTAGTAAGGGTTCATACTTGATGTCACTATTGATAGTTTTTCCCTAAGAAATATTATTCTTCAAGGAAATAATCTTATTTATTCTTTTGGTTCTTCCCGTAATATGATCAACAGAGCACTGATCTACCACTTAACTTTCAGAGAAAATTTGTCTGAAGTATGGCGGCCGGTACGTAATGGACATGGATTAAGGCTAGGTGTTCGAGAAATATCATGAAACTCGCTTGCTACGAAGGTCAACCAGTTCCGTTTTTTTAATGAAGTTTTTATTGATTGAAATTGAAACTTACAGAAATTTTACTTGAACATAATTGTGTATAATTTTTCAACGTAATCCCAAGCGAAGTCAACACTTTTGGTATATCGCGAAATGAGCTTCGAAATGCCTTCCTCGTAGAAGCTTGCCGCAACCTCCTTGGTCCAGTTAGTGACAGCTTCATTCACTTTCTTGTCACTTGTGATACGCTCTCCCACCAATATCTCCTTCATTTTGGCAAAAAGGTGATAGTGTGAAGGGCCAAGTCAGTACTGTAAGGTGGATGGGTCAGAATATCCCATCCAAACTCAACCAAAAGTTGCGTTGTAGAATGAGCGACGTGAGGCTGTGCGTTATCGTGGAGATGGCAAACACCAGAGATGAACATTCCTCTTCTCTTGTTCTGTTTGGACCGACGAAGCTTCTTCAGGGTCTCGCAATAGCGGTTGGCGTTAATTGTTTCACTTTGAGGCAAAAAAGAGAGCTTTCCAACGAGTGGATAACGATTTTTGTAGGTGAAGAACCGACTGAGTTACATTCCCCTAGTTACGAGGGTTCGACATGAATAATCCTTCGAACAGTCTGTATTATTTTCATAGAGATTGTTTACGTGGTAACTAGGGGTGACATGTTTCAATTAAAACGTCTACACCTGTACGCATGCCGCACCTCGGCCTGCCTTGTGCGCTGCCTCGTACTAGTGTGTACCCGGCTACGAGTATACATTGTGGAATGGACGTGTCGTTTGGACCACCTACTCGGTGCAAAAAGACATATTCATGTCACAATGTATCAGCGTGAAGCGTTGACACTCATTTCCTTAGATTCTGGACACTAGACAAGAATACAAATAGAGTACCTAGTGATAAATCAAAATTTTATCCTTCTCGTAGGGGCTACAATCGTGTCCATACACATACGTACACACATATGTGTTTTTTTTTTTCAATAAAAACTTGATTTACCTACAAAAAAACGGAACTTTTTTTTCTGGGCGACCATCATTCATGTGGAAGTGAAAAAGGCACAGGAAAATGCATTCACATGCATGGTATGCATGAAAATGTTTTCTTCAGCTCCGTTTTGCATTGTCTAATTACTCCTGATCGTCCGAATAGTGGAAAACGTATTCAAGAAGTTGGCATTAGAGACCAGGAAGAGGAAGGTCTGTCTGGGGGTATACGCGGGGAGGTACCCAACCCATTACCAGTACGGGTACAGGGTCCAGGACTTGGGGAGCCGGTAGGACGCAGAACCTTGATGTGGTTCACGGCCGCGGGGCATTCTTGCCTACGGACGTCACTCCCTCCGCTCTCCTCCACTTTAGCCGTCCTCCCAAGTTCGATCAGTAACCTGAACTCATGTTAAATCCGAAATGACATAAACTCTGAAAGGAAATCTGGAATCTCATACAACCGGAAGAATGTTAGAACAGTCCCTTAACTCTCACCCACGAATGTACCAAATAATTTTTGTCACTGCTTACAGGGTATTTTTTTTTCAAGTCATTGAAACGAGAAAACTAGGCACCACACTCACTTGAAAGAAATGTCAAAAACTTGACGTTTCCAATCCCGATCGTCGATTTAGTAGTTATAGATAACACCGTAGGTACCTAAGTGAGGAGAATTCAACAATTTAGGAGAATTTAAGCCAGAAGGACAATTATAACTATCGTAAAAATGATCAGCTGAGAATTAGGAACATACCTACCATAATGCAAACTATTGGAAGTTAATCATTCATACATAGCTATAGGTGGATACTATACACAATTACTTCCTGAAAAGAAGGCCTCTACCAAAAGGGTCGTCCACAAACACTTTCATTACCTACGATTCATTTTTTATAATCTCACAATCGGTTATTGCTCTAGAACTCGATTGAGCATCGGAATCATCAACACGCCAGCGCCCGGGTGCGCGGACGCCCGGTTCGAGAACGGCTTCAACGATGCCCCGACGCAGCACAAAATCCTTTTTGTTTTCTCTGGATGGAATTGACTTAAAATTATGATTCACGTCGTAAAGTATGTAACCATTATTGTATAACACGCAAATCGATGAATTTTCGAAATCACAAACGTAAACAATAATAAAAAGGATTTTGTGCTGCGTCGGGGCATGGTTGAGGCCGTTCTCAAGACGGGCGTCCGCGCACCCTTAATTGCATAGTAATTTAGACGGTTCATTTTATTCCGACGTCTATTTTATTGAGCATGCCCCACCTTAGAACTGCATTATTTAAATTTAAAAAACCGTAACAATTCAATGTAAGTAGGTAAACAGATCCCGCAATAATTGAAAGGGCAGTATTCAACGTTCGATAAAATCAACGAGAAATTCATAACGTTGCTAAAAAAAAAGGGAGTCATTTCCCCACAATAGAATTGCCTCGGGCGAAAAATAAAAACAAGTTTATCAGAGTTTCGACCTCATTGAAGCGCATCCCATAACTTGCGGTCAACAAAATGACAGACTGAGTCCAGAGCCTAGACCATGTTAGGAGAAGTCCTTCGATGCTGGATGAGTGGTCACCGGAGGCAGATGACCGGCCGGACCCTGCCAGCCTACAAGGACTCCCGGGTGACAATGACCAGCCATTAGACACGGATGGTGCTTCCCTTCTACCCTCATTTTCTTGTAGTAACGCCAATGGAACAACCGTTTTATGGTTGAACTTTGATGATGAAGCCTCAGAGGTATTAGCGACAGAAGTACGTAATTAGGCAGTCTTTTCAGGAGCGGTAAAAACAGGTACCTACCTACCTACCTACTGATCAGGTTATTGTAGATGGTCGGCCGTGGGATTCTGTTGCGTACCTACATCCAAATAATCAGGATTTGATCCCCAATGAAATAACTTTTTATTCAGCAGTAGAAGTTAAAAGAGACTCTAGGAATAAAACAAGAATATCAAGATGCTTTTAATAGGTAGGTATGCCGAATGCAATAAACCCTTATATGAACTACTCAATCGTTTCCAAATAGTTGGAATATCTACCATGAACAGTTGAGCAATACTTAGGGAAAACGAGAGAAGGGAACGAGAGGATGAAACCAGATAAGAGGTGAAGAATGTTGATTGTGTCAGCTTCTTGGTTCTCTCTCAAAGCTCTACTTGCTAGTTCCAAGAAACAAATTGACATAAAAACCCCAGCTTTCTAGCCCAGCTTTTCTAGTGGCTCATTAAACTCAGCCTCAACTCGAAAAAATTGATTTATCAGATGTGTGCTTCAAATGTATCCGAAGAAAACTCCCCAAAGGTTCACTCCAGCCTATTCCCGTAACACAATGTTTGGTAGGACATCCTATAATACATTATTATTGATGTGTACGTAATTAGATCAATAGCTGAGAAAAAAAACGAAAACAAATTCCAGATTTTACCATTGATATTAATGGCAGTTGAGGCGATTATCGATAGTTTCTGAAGGCCGATTTTTCGAATGTTTGTTAAATAAAAACACCTCAAATCACCTTTGGGGCGTTTAACCTCCTGTAAATGTGGAGGTAAGACGCCCCTACGTTGTACCTCCACATTTTCAGGCAAAACTCATCTCAGAAGCCATATGAAAGACCTCAACACAATTCTGAAGCCAACGATGTGAAGGAGGAACGCCTCAACTCCAAAATCACCAAGTTGAGGCTTATTTACCCCGAAAAATGAGCATCAAATTTTGAATATTGTTATTGATTATTTATCATAGCGTTTTTTTCTCTTTTAAATTAAAACCACCTTCTTCAGCCAAAATATTTACTTTTCGGTGACGTTTCCATCCATCAAGTGGATCTTATTCATACCTTCCTATAACGTAATCAGCATAACAAAGTATGACCGTATGAATAGGATCTACTTGGTGGATAGAAACGTCACCGAAGAATAAATATTTTGGCTGAAGAAGGGGGTTAAAAAAACAAAGAAAAAAAAACGCAATGCTTTTCCAAGAAGGGAAGATATTCCAACAACTCAACCGATAGATTGTATTTTTTATCATGATGAATATGATGATCGTCGAAGTAAAGATACATATATTCAAGTAGCTACTATACGTATTTAGGCAAAACTCAATCACTCTTGCAATTAATTTAAAAAAATGGACCGTCCGTTTATAATCCAAGTGTTGGATTATAAATAATGAAACGAGGATAATGATGACTCCGATGTTTTCAAGGACAGAGCAAAATCAAGAGATAGACACAATCCTCGCAAACCTACTTGACACTGTTCGAAACTTGGTGCCTCAAACGAAAATAAATAATGCAAACCCAGTTGTTTCTCCTAAGGTTAAGAATTCGGAAATATAGGAACAATTTAATATTACACACAGACACCCAAGCATAGCGCAGATAATAGCACTAAACAACCAAAGCTTGGCGTATATTATTCACTCGATATATTCGATATATTAAATACTAGAGTTACTTAAGACGCCTTACTTATTTACGACGTTTTTTATATATTTATGTATGACATTTTAACGATATCCCGATTAATGAAATCTTAATGACTCAACTCACAGACATCGTTATGGTACCATTGGAATCGCCAAAAAAATGTTGTTTTCGCTGGATTCCATCATGTCCTAATTCGACGCATGAAAGTTGTGAAATTGCACGATCTGTCCCAAGTAACAAACGTGTACAACATAATCAGCTTCTCGGTAGGCCGATTTCACCATGAAGCAAGTAGGATATCCACGAGTTTTACGAGTACAATATGGCCAGGAACTTACTCATAATTTTGAGGAAAACAAAACAAAAACCATAGAAATCGATGCTGTTTGAATTTAAAACTGCTACGAACAAATAAACATAGCTAGCGTATTACAGTGATTATATTACGTACTACAATTGATTATAGCGTACCTACTCAAATAAATTGATCATACAGAAACAGATAATGAATAATCTATATAAAAACAATGTCCCGATTGAGAACGTTTGATGTAGGTACCTATCTCAGAAGAAAATGCTTATTTCATATTTTATTTTATTCAGTTATAAAAATAGAATTATTTTATTTTAAAGAATTATTATAGATATTTAATTCGATATTAATTCATTTATTCAGTATTTAACTTTATTTTCTCGTTCTAAACCAAGGCCTGCGATTGCAACATTTTTTGACTTGCTTCACTTCTGGAGGTATAATTTCTTTACAAGAGTTCTCTTTCTGTTGGCAAGTACCTTCCTTGGGGACATGACAGTCAGGTTTGGGTTTTGGCTTGTTGCAGGTGCGAGGTGGACTCTTGAGTGTACAATGCTGTTTTTGAGGCTGCAGATGGGGAGTTTCTATTTTTTCGCACAGTTTTGGAGATGGTGGCTCATCGGGTACCATTGACGTGGGCTCATTTTCATGAATTATTTTCGGAGCACAATCCTTTTCGGACAGACCAATTATTTTCTTCGGCATCAATTTTTTAACGTTATTACAAACGTTTGTCTTGCCACATGGTGATTCTTTATTACAACTCTTCTTACCAAACGTCAAATCAACTTCCTTACAGCACCCCTCATTCACGTTTTGACATATCAAATTTTTTATGTTGGCATTTTTTACAACCTCCCAACCTTGATTGCCTCCAAAAGTAGACTTTTTGAGGTATGAAGTTGTCGTGAGTGGGTGTGTTACTGCAGCCTTAAAAATCAAGTCGCTGATCAGCGCCGTCATAGTATCACCCAAAACCTTACCCTCCCTTGGAGATTCCAAAAGCAAGCCAGGAATTAATTCCAAACCCTCAATGTCTCCGTACATTTTCTGGAGTAGAAGCAGTACTGAAGGATCTCCGGTGAGTTCGGCAAATGATTTGCACCTTCTCAGCCCTAAAGAGACGCGGTAGTTGTTGAAACTTTGCAAGTTTCGTCGTCTCCCTTCCAGAATCAACTTTTTTGTATTTTCTTCAAAAGCTGCTGGTACATTTTGAGTTCCCATCTTCCCTGGGCACGTAGCAGCCAATGTTTTCATTAGTTGAAAAGTTCCACCTCGATGAAGGGATTCAACACTACCACTTGCCAATACTGTCAAACCAATATTGGATCCGCCAATTGAGATTGTATCTGGATACATCTGTGGCCAAAACATGGCCAGAATGACCTCGTAAGGAACTTTATTTGTAATTACTGACGTGTATGGTGATTTGAACTTCATTCTCATCCTGTAATCTTTAAGAAATGGCAGCCATTCGGTAGAAGTTATGGTAATAATTTCACCCGCCACGACATGTGTTGCAGTTTCGTATAACCTTTGATCACTCCAGCCAGGATTGGTGCTATGTAATAAGTCACAAATTCTATTATGTTCCCGAAGAACAATGTTCTGTAACGCATCAGACATTATTGATGTGTGATAAATATTTCTTGGATTCTCGCGACAGCACTCACTGTGGGGTGATCCAGTCCTACTGATTTTTCCCTGGCAACGTGTTCGTTCGAAATTACCGTACATTGCAGATGAACCAAGCCAATTCACGTTATTTGAACATGACATTTGCTTCGCTAGGAACTGGGCATATGCCACGAACAGCAGATTGACTTTTCCTTTTGACTTATGCATGGAGTCACATCTTTTGAGAACGAGATCAAACAAGCTTCCCAGGGGTGGGAGTATTTGAAATCCAGCCGTTCCTAGGGGGGTTGGACAATGCGGTGGGACGGGGCTCAAGAGTAAGACTTGGTCTGTGCAAGAGTTGAATATGTTATTGGAAATTCCGCAGTGGACGGACGAAAATTTGGGTTCCTGCACTTTTTTTACTACTGATTTCACGAGTTTGTTGTAAAAGAAGGAATGCAAGAAGTCAAACGAATCCACGATCTTCTGGAGGCCCAAGGGACCATCCAAGGTATGCCACAAAGCATAGTTGAGCCGGACAATTTTGGTCATAAACATCTCATACTGGCAGTTCTTTCCAAAGTGATGAGTTCCGGCGCAATCACAGGAATACTCATTGCAGGATTCCACACAAATACCTCCATTCTTACAGGGAAACGAGCAACATGATCCAATCATACCCTGAAACACAGCTCTGGCCTCTCTCATCTCAGTTACTTTGAAAATTGGTGGCAGCATTAAAAATATCAGGACCAAGAGATATGGAGGAAGGGAGCCGAAAATATTCTTGGGCCACAGTGAGCACGACGATGGTTCCCCTTTGAATAACAATCTCGCCATAATTACAAGAATGGATGTAGTACCTACGTATATAAGCAAGGAAAGTACCTACGGTCGCAATAGGATTTAGATGATACCAATGACGATTAAGATGTGATGACTCTGTCGATTTTGATGTCAATGATTTTGAAAAGGTAATGATTAACGTGATTTTGTTGTTGTTTTGTTTCGATTTAATCTAGGATTTAAGTTGTTGTCCGTTCTCATGGTTTCACCTGAGCAACATAAATTTATTTCGACTGGAGAGTTCAGGCATTTTGCTTCCAAGTCCACCATAGGTAGCGGAAGCTTTGTTTTCACTTTGAAAATAGAAAAAACTCGGCGCTCCGCGCCTCGGCAGGGGGCGCCCCTGCACCCCCGGTTAGTTCTACTTCAGCCCTACTGACTGAAATTAAAAAAACATGGATCATGCTTCTTCTAATGTGCTTCATATTTATGTTGTGAATGTACCTATTAATAGAGCTTATGATGATTCACTACTTCTTATCTTATATATACGAGTATCACCGCGTCAAAACACAATATCGCATGGCAAAATTTCGTAACTCGATAAGGTTCCAGAA
>JAEMON010000008.1:9808085-9824663 GCA_030264115.1 Lygus lineolaris | reverse complement strand
TCAGGAAGGTGCCGTTCGACCCTAAAAATCGTTATCCAAAACCGGAGTGAAAAACTACTAAACATTTTTTAGCTTTGAACATTTTAAATTTGACAGTTTGTATCTTTCATTCCTGTTTCACCCATTGGGAAAATCCTTTGTATCCAAGTCGCATCTCGATGGACTGACAGTTAATTAGTGAGCGGGTATCTATAGCCCATTGCGTTTTGACCTCATTCCTCAACTCAACTCCCTCGACCCATCATCTCTGCACTTCAAAGTTTCATTATTGTAACCTAAATAACATTCAGCTTTTTGTGTACATAGGTACCGGCCGTTCTGAGATACATTGGCTCCCACAGTAATGGCTGTCCGACGAGAAACGGATTCCAGTCACGAGCGAGTGAGTTGATGAGCAAATTTTCAAAGAATAATTTTAACCGTTTTTAGCGGTTTATGTGCATCGAAAATTTTCAGGAAATGAATCAGAGACTCATTCTCAACATTATGCTCCAACAAACCCCTCGCTCCAAGGATTTGAAAGAACATGTTTCAGAAAGCGCAACGTTCCGGGGTGTATTTCAGGTCAAGTCAGGACCTTATATTTCAAAATAAATTTCAAGTAGGTACTCACTTATCATAAGACCTGAACCAACCAGCTTCACTGAACTGACTGCCACGATAATGAGGATTTGGCCGTTTCATTTATCCCGAACATTAACCATCATCATTCAGTAATCATCACTCATTTCATAATAATTACAACAACAAAATAATTACCACTGTATTATTGGCACAGTGTGTTACATCGTAATAAATAAATACATTCACTATTATATGTTAGTCGAAATGAACGGTGGTAATACTGGTCTGAATTTAAAACTGGAAGGTAGGTATGTACCTACCTCAAAACATCACCTATAAACGATTTCTGTTTACAAATTCCTTTAGAACCACAATTCAACATGACTGTGGAGGTTTATTAAATTCAAATTGCATCTCAAGAACTTCGTATCGAATTTCGATGGAGCATTTTATTTACTGACGCACATCGTTGTCATATTACTCATCGTTGTCATATTACTCATCTCGGAACATGACGTCGCAAGATTTTATAACTGGTGACGCTACAGGATTTCACCCACTTGTTGATTCTGAGAGCGTTCGAGAGACTGACTTTATAAAAGAAATGGTGAGGTGTCCTATGTGGCCTTCGGAAATAGTTAACGGTTATGGTGCAACTCCTTCACTTAACTAAAATTAGAGCGTACTTCTGCATGCAACGGAGTGTTCTTCTGCATTTGTGTAGAAAATAAACACGTCAAATTGAGGAGTTCGAATGAATTCATAACTGGATATAATCATTATTCTTTGTACCTACTATTACATCCGAAAAAAGGAAGTCTGAACAAAATTGACCGTAATTAAAAAAAGATATGCCAACAGCTTGAAAAAGTGCCATCTTTTTTCGTTCCCCTCATTTCGACGGGACCCGTTGTTGATAGCTATCTAGCTGTGGCTGGGTAACATTAATTTGAACCTTTCGTATACAACTCAGTCACATTCAAGTGAATTTTAAATGTATTGAAGTAACCAGTATACCGATAACTATTCAAGCAGTATTCAATACCCACATCCATTATTGGTTCATACGACATGCTACAGAGCCAAGTTGATTAGAGACTAACATTAATAGGAGGTATTCAATATTAATATCATGTTTGTGACTATTTTCCCCCAGTAACGGATTTGATAACCAGTTGGAAGGATGCCTAGGGAGAAGGTGTTTGTGTTGAAGCCTCAATGAGCTCCACCATCTCGCGGTGATGAGAGTCAAATCTCTTTCATTGTCTGTATACAACCATCCTCTATCATGATACGTATTATAATTTACCTGATTATCGTCGTGGGTGTTCACAATATTCATCGTGAAGGTGCCTCGAGCCGGTAGTGTTGCGTGTTTCACTATCCTCGCGTCTTCGTGCACATCTTGACCTACGGACAGACCACGACCGTCATCCCCAGCCAGGACATTAAAACTTTTACGACCCACCATCGCGTCTTCCGAAGATACGCCGGCACTATTTGCGGATTTTACCTCAGAGTGAATGTCCAATTGGTCAAGATCCGTTTCGAGGCAGGGAGGTGGAGGTGGGAAATCGTCTTCATCCTGAGAACCTTCTTCGTCCGATACCTCCACTCTACGAGTCAAACTCGATTTCGGCCTCCCAAAAACTGGCTTCAACGATGAAACCTCTGTAACTTGGGTGCCCCTTTGCACGATAGCAGGAGTGGCATTATGGTACATTCTTCCGTCATCAAGTCCACCTTTATTGTACACTCCAATATTGTCATCAGTTGAAGGTTTCTCAGCGACCCGTTGAATCCCTCCACCAAACGATGTTTCTTGAGCTCTTGCAGCCTTATCCAATTTCTGCGGATTAGCGTACACAACACCATAATCACCATCATTCCTCATACTTGAATTGGCCGAATCGAACTTCATATTTGAACGATAGGGGATTTGAGTAGATGCACTTGATTGAACAGGGTTATTAATAGCCATATAACCACTCGATTCATGGTTAGTACCATGACGTTTGAATCCAGCAGTTGGGGACTTCTCACGACTAACAGCAGTGTTTAGTTCCGGTTGGTTTGAATATACAACAGACCGATTGATTACTGATTTGGTTTGAGGATATTGCGTATTTGAGTTGATAGATCCAGTTTTTGATTGGCTTGGCTGGACAGATTGATAGGTAGAAGCACCAACTTGATGAATCCCACCCACAGGTGATTTTTCACGATCACGAGTGGAGGTGATACCCAAGTAATCTTGCTGATTTGCATACACCCCAGAGTAATCAGTATCCCGTTGCTTGATAGCCGATTTAACTGGAGTACGTTGAACGTTTGAAGGTGTAGGTTGTTTGGATATGTCTGAGAGTACAGACCGATTAGGAACAGGAAAAGTTTGATCCCCTTTTTCAGCTTCAATCAACTTCCCTGAGTAGTACCTTCCTTCCAAGGGGTCGTTAGTTTTGACCAAGTTTTCATGGGCAACTAGATGTTTTGTGGCCTGTGTTTTGGGCCACGTGTCGTGCGCGGTGCCCCACTTGGTCCCAGATTTCGGCACCGGATGTTGCACCTTAATTCGTCCAATATCACGCTTATCAGCTGTCCGAGACGCTAGGTGGTCCTCAAGTTTGGCACCAAACTGAGCAATCTTATCTTTCACCAATCCACCCCGATTCCCGCTTTTATCTTTCGAAGCACACTCGTGATCCTCCAACCACTTGTAGAACGATTTGACGGTTTCGTCGTATTTCTCGTCGGGTGTGACGATTCTGTAGGGTACCGGATTGTTCTGGCTGGTTCTAGGTGGATCTTTTTTGGGTTCCATGTCTGTTTCGGGTGGAATGATGTCTTTGGCCTCGTCTTCAGTAGGCGTTGGAGTGAGTATGACGGATTTCGGTCGAACAGGAAGACTGAAGTTGAGGTCTGTCGGTCTTGTCCTGCCCAGGATCGCTCCAGTACTCGCCCGGTAGTTGCTCCCCCGGTCGAAATGCCCGCGATTTCCTCCCTGAAGATGAAGAGCGTCAATCGTTCTATTTATAGCCCAGTCGTCCTTGATGCGCTTCAAGGTATCTCCCGACCGCGGCCGCCCGTAGACCGACTCGTAGCCCGAAACGTTCGCCGACGAGAGCAGCTGACACGAGGAACACCTCCAACGAGGAACGCGACCGCCGTCGTTGAGGAGCAACGGACCACTGGCGCACGAAGAATGGCAGAGCGAGGTGCATCGCGGGTTCGCGCATTTCAGGGACAGCTCGAACTCGCCGAGAGGTTGACGGCATTGGGCGCACTGGCGCGACATTTTCGGTGACTAATCACGAACTGAGCGAAACCTGGGCTCGAGCAGTAGATACAACCAATCGATAAAGGAGCTTATCTCGACATTCTTGCTCGAGTGGAGGATCCCCACAAAGAAAGCTGACGTGATCACTCCCACCTGACCATCAACTCCTACCACTGACACTGGTTTCTCCGTTTCTAAAAAATATTTTCTGCGCCTCAAACACTTCTCCATCATTCATATCAAATTCAAAATATCTGTATAGCATGTACGTCTTGTTAATGATCCTTCGTAAGAGGAAATCAGGTTTCAATGTCGACTAAACGAGGTCTTCAAGGATATTTTACTCTCATCCTGAATAAACGACCTTCGAGACAATACCACAGCTCACCAGATACGTGTCATAACTACCACTAATGAGGTAATCACATTTATCAAAATATCCCCGTTTTACCTAGTGTTTAGGCTCGGTCGTCAAAGAGTCATGTTACAACAAAGGTAAAAATCTTTGCAGCATTCATGTAAAAACGACCGATTTTCCCATTTTCGGCCATCCCAAACGCGAATCCGTCGAAAAAAATTTGAACCTTCTTTACTTCCATCAAGGAACTATTCCTACTTCCATGTTACCAAAGCACATTTGTTGTGATTATTTGCCAATTTGCATCAATTGACCACTGGTGTATACACTTTCTTTATACCAGTGGTCGTTTCTTATATAAAATATATATTATAATGATGGATAAATCATGAAATCCAAATAAATACCTACCTATCTAAACCTAAATAGTAGGTACCTACCTATTGTTATAAAATTTCCAAACGGGGGGGAACTAGGTAGATACCTAGTAGTGTTCCTATTTCGGAAATAAAAGTGGAAACTTGCCCATCTTCTCACATGAACGATCTTCCAAAATATTATTTAATAATATGGTGTACCCATCTTCTCACATGAACGTTCTTCCAAAATATTATTTACCAAATAATATATGGAGTAACCCCCTGATGAAAATAGATACCTACAACCAGAGGCAAAAATCACAGTTCTGCATCTCAGAACGAATACCTATACCTACGTAAAAAAAACCTTGTTCCGTGTCACTTTCCCAACTCAAGACACTGGGAGTAGGTACCTAGTAGGTAGTAGATAGGTACCCCTATCTAATTAAGTTATGGATAAGAGTGGGGTTAATTTTTTTTTTGTTGAAACAACAAGAATATCAAGTAAATTGCGCTATTATTGCGTAGTAACGTTAATACCTGATGCCCCAATCATCGAACATAATATTACATCTACCTGTAATCAAATTTAGATCTTATTCTTGCCAGAGACTATCCATTGGAAAGAATTGCAAGATAATAGGATTTCGTATTAGGGATCTTTGAGGTATTTACCCACACTATTATTATATGTAAAGACTGTATAGGTATAGGTACCTAGGTGGTACCTACTCATGGAAGGTAGGGGGAAAGTGGGGAGGGTCGAGACATTTTCATTTATCCAGTAGCTATCATCTTCTGAACTTTTCCCCGTTCTGAGCATCCCCACGTTAAGTTAGTCGTCTCAATTAACCACCTTTATTGTTTTCAAAACTTTAACACCAGTTTTAGTAGGTAGGTAGGTATCTAAGCATTCATAATGATTATAAACATAGGGTGGCTTTTTTGTCTCAACCCTCCCAACAAGAAGGGTCATTGGGACAAGTATGAAGAGGCTTGGGACATGCTGAAAAATGGAAAACAGCGTAAACCAGCATGATTATTATATTTATTAAACTTGAACCATAACGTTTACAAGAATATAGGTATGAAAAGAAGGAAACCCAACTTCCTAGTTAGCACCTAAATATTGAGTTAGGTACATTCAAGTAGGTGAAAACAAAAACGGTAGGGTGGGTTCCTATTATCGAATGGCACTCGAGATAGGTATGGCGAGACACTACCCACTCCGCGGCGGCTAAAATAGGTAATTTTTGAAAAAATCACTCGCGAATTTTATTTCACTTGACACTGGAATAACGACTTTGGTTATTAAATTATCTAAATGTAGGTACCAAAATTTGGCAGATGAGAATGGATAACTTCCAACAGAACAGAGAATGTTTTTGTGTTGCACTGTTGTTAAATTTAACATTAGAAAATGACAGTATTGATAATGAAGAGATACCTACGTGGGTTATACCTAGGTAGGTACTCATAATTTGAATTTGACGAATGATGATGAATGAGGCGCAGAGAAAGATGGCAAGATGCACTGGCCCGCAGCGTCCGAGAAGACAAGGAAGCAAACCGCCCGTAGGCAACTTCTCCCATCCGTCCTTGCACTTGACAATTCACCAAATCTACCTCTCAAACCGGTGACGGTATGGGCAAACTAAGACTGAAAATAGGTATCTGTACCTGGTTTTATTCGATGGTTTAAAACAAACGGGGTATGACGCCTCTAGCAAGAAACGGAGAAGCACAAAAAAATTTTTGTGGTGAGTCCATTCAAGAGCTGTCACCTGATCTGGTCAATTATGATACAATGGCTGGACTGGGTGGACCACCTACCTTTATTGCAGCAAGGGGGAAGGGGAAATTATGATGTACCTACCATCAGATCACTCCGTCTCAGCCTTGACAAAGTTTAGAAAGATACACCCTGGACTATGAGCGGAGTTTTATGCATAGAGAAGCTTGGCATAGATAGGTAGGTCATAATTAATCACGACGACATTTTACTGTGGAAGAAAGCTTCAATGATGGATCTGGTAGCTATCAATATCCGATAGGTATGTATTATAATAATAGGGAACCTTCTGTAGGATATTGTTGCACAGTTTGTTGTTTCTCGCAATAGCTGAGCTTATCATTAAACGGCTGACGACGTTTACGACTTATTGTTTCTCCACGTAGTAGGTAGATACCAACTATTATAGCGGCCGCGTTTTCGCTTGGATGGGTATTCTAAAAATAGCACAATGTATGGGAGGAAGCGGGAATAAAATAGGTACATGTACTTGAACATCTTCAGCCATTTGAAGGTCGTTATCCTATAGGTTGGTAGGACTTGGATTAAAAGGAGCTACCAAACGGTGTAGATAGGAAGACAAACATAATTACGTAATAGATCATTTGAAAATACTATACCTACCTACCTATGTCTACTTATTAGGTAGGTAGGTTAAATATAAAGAAATTTAGAATTAGGTTAAATATAAAGGTTAAAGGTTAAAGAAAGAAATAGATAATAATGGAAAAACACATAAAACCGTCATACAGATCATTTTAAGAGCAATTTCAAGGAACCAATTACTTTTAAGTATCATCTTGAAAATTAATTCGTTAATCGATGGCTAAGTAATTCTTCTGCGGCACTGGGCGTCGCATAGTTAAAATAATGGGAAAATACATAAAACCGTCCGACAGATAACTTTTAAAGATCAATTCCAACGAACCAATCACTTTCAAGCATCACTTTGAAAATCAATTCGCTAATCAATGTTTAATTCTTATAAGACTCCCTTCGTTGTATAGGAAGGAAATAGGAATTTATTAGCTTTAATGATCGATTGGGTACAATGCAAATGCGGCACACGTTAAGGTTTATAAGGTGCGTAGGAAAATCACATTCCACCACTTCTCGCCCACCCAGATCTCGTATTGGTTTCCGACAAGAACGCTTCGCAGAGCACGTAGCACGTCATTTGTGGTTTCGAGCTACCCATTGTCGCCAAGAGATGATTGTGAACCTCGCGGTAGGTAGGTGGGTATTTTATGTCAATAGAATCTTTGTAGATGGGCGATCTATACAAAAATAAGAAACCGTTGTGTAATAAGTTGCAGCGTCAATCAATAATGGAAATGGATATCAGGGGGGGTAGATATTTCTTACCATACAACTTCAAAAATCAGAATATCCTGGGTAGGTACCTACAGTTAGATAGGTATGATGCAGATCTCAATGCGAGTTAACAATAGTAGGTATCCAATAGTGTTTACGATAGTCTACCGCATTGGTCCGAAAGCGATGAAATTCAGGTTGTACAATTACCTGCTGAAAAGTCCATATAAATTGGGCGAATAGTTTCGTAATTTTGACAGATACAACGAAGAGACAGATAAAATGTACATCGTTCAAACGTCCGTCTAGCTCATTTGAAAGCTACACTGTGTCCTCCTAAATTCACGCTTCCAGAAAACCAGTCCTTAGGACTCAAAATTGTAAGAAACTCGAAGATGGTCCAAAAAACGGTGTTCTTTGGATTTTTTACCATGTTCCGGAGGATTGTCGAATGGATAACTTGGATTTAGCGGTTGGGATTGATCACATAAACAACAACAAAATACTAACTCGATTCGATGCAAGGTAGGATGTATTAACTTACATGACTATAACAACCTCAGGAGGACTCATGAACTCTCATTGAATCGATAATTTAAGCTTACAATGGAATTTCGCACCCTTCGCGTCATTGCGGCTAATGAGAGAGGTCGTGACGCATATCCGCTTCTGAACTCTGAAGCAACTTCTTTGGTAATTTCACCTCCAGTCATCGGCCTGGTCGGGCATTTAGGAGCGGCCGCCAAGTCGGATGAAATAAAAGGTCGCCGAGAACAACACGCCCAGTGCTAGTCCAATGTGCTCTTATTATTAAAACCCGTTCCGTGAATCGAACATCTGGTGGAGTCGCACTACTTTCCTTGAGTAAATACTAAGGAAAAGGTTTGGTGGGCGTATGTAATTAGTTGGTCCATAGATTTAGGACACGCTCGTTAACGAGTGTATTGCAAGTTTCATAATCGTGTTTTCTTTTTTTTTTTTTTCGTTTTGCTTGGTTACCGTAAGCTCTTTTCCGTACTTTTCAAACTTCTCCTCAAAGTGATTCAAAAATAATAGAACAATATGATTCGCTAGTGACGAACGTATTTGCCTACCTGATGGATCGTAGATTCTAGATGAGAGGAACCCGATGAGACCATTCTCACTTGTGTTATATTGAATCCATCAAAATTTATATGTTATGAATATAAATTATAAATATTGAATCCACGATTTATAAATAAAATATAAATATTGAATCCAATCCTACTTATAAACGATAAATATTGAATCCATCAAAATGTCAATAATAATTTACCACTAAACCAATAACATGAAAGTTGAGTTGAAAGGCCAGCAAAGGAGAAGCTACTACTAGGTACCTACCTACCTACACAGAGGAGTACCTACCTGTATAGTACAGACCGCTAATGTACCGGGACCCACTACCTGTTCAGGACACCAGGGCAGGGGGCACATAGTCACCATTGAGATGACCCAAATGCGACATAGTCGACCGGCTAGCGCTAGGACTTAGCACTTCTTCCACGCCTAAATACCTTCTTCAATTTATTTAAAAAAAAAGAAAGAAAAAACCCTTAGGGCGACAGACCGCGAGGGACCAAGGCCGGTCGACCTACTTTTAGATAAATGTTATGGTGAAAGGTTTGAAGTACATAGTCAAATCAATTAATCAATGACGACTGCTGACTAGAGAATTTCATGCATTACCATGAGGAGATGTTATTTGGTAAGTACATAACGTCCTACGTAGGTACAACGTACCCACCGAAAAAGGTGGGCTGGTACCTACTTATCTCTCGTTATTTACTGTTAGCTCACGTGGGTACTCATCGAATACCGATCATGCTACCATAGCACCTGAATTTTCGGAAACAGGAACACGAATACGAATCGCTTCAGTTCCGTTTTTGAGTTGTTCACAGAATCCCGTTAACTGGCTTTCGACAACGAGAGACATCAATTTGAAGCTCGTGGTGCATAAAGCAATAAATTAGGTAGGAAGGCCTACTGTTGTGGGATCATACATCTACATCTTAAACTAACAGAAAATGGGTTTTGTAATGTTAAGCCAACTGACGTCACCGACCTCCGCCTGCCTGGGAGGTTCCTTCAGCTCCCATCTTTGCGGAACCGCTCACCTCACGTGCTCCCTTTCAACCCGTTTTCTAGTCAAACCAGTCGTAATTTCAAGCTGAAAATTGGCATCATAGGTTTTTCAAGGGCACTGAATCAGATTTTGAGGATCAAAATGCAAAATTCCTGCCCATGCAAGTTCCCGATAAAATGAAAATTTCAAGTAGGTAAGGTAAGAATCAACGAAACAAATAGGTAGGTAATTATGAAAATCGTTCCGAAAAAAACACAATCAATATCGATCCTGCAGGTAAGACTGAGAAGATCCACGTCGTATATACCTATACCCTACAAACAGACCCTACAAACTTGCATTTTTGATGGCATTGCATTATAAACAGGAGAGAAATGAAGGGCATAAATAATCGATGTCGATCCGACTTTGAGAGTTGAGATAATTACTGTCACAACCAGCAGAGATCAACGCCATGCATACGTACAGGTAACATAGATCTACGAATACTTCCTACTACAATATAAATGGCTCGCTTTTCTTTGTTGGCCTCTGCTGGCTGTGACAGTCTTATCTCGATATTTTATGTCCCTACTGTCCCCTACTACAAGGAAAAATATAATCTGGACGACATAGAGTTGACGCGATTAAGATTACCCTACTCAATCTCCTGTTTCAACAATTTTGCAAAAGGTTCGGCTTCGATGAAAAGTTCATGAAGACGGTGCATAATATCCCTTCGTGGCCATCATCTGTAGTATAACAACTAAGTACCTAGGACATACTACCCGAAAGCAAAATAGACATCCAAATCTTCCCACCGCTTCAGCTCTACTTTGGACAAACCCAAAACTGACTACACACACTTCTACCTACATCAACAGTCAAGTACCTATCCATCGTTAACATCGGAGCAAAGTGGCTTGACATGTGATTTCCGGACGCAATATGGTCTCCCCCTCCTCCATTTTTATCGGAAATTTTTCTAACGAGCTGGATGTTCTGCGGTATCTAAAAAAAACCCTAGAAAATTCACGTTATTGACCAATGGCACCGCCAAAGATTGTACGAAAGAAAAGTTGAAGACCTAAGAATTCTGCGTTGAACGAGACCAACGACAGCCCACCAACACCGTAGCCACGATTTTTGGAGACAAAGTTTCCTGAAAGTTAACCTTAACTTGGGGCCAAGGGAGTGAGCCTTGTCTGAAAATTCACAAGTACCTACATCTGGAGAGACTAATTTTGGCTGCAGACATTTTTTTAATTCAACCTCGGAATTTATTGATCTAAAACGTTTAATTTGAAGGTTTTTTTTTCGATACAACAATTCATGCTGAGTTCTGGCCTGAAATGTTCGGAAACACGTGGTCAGTCCATTAGAGACCCTTGTGGAGCAGGGAGCCTTCGATGGCCAGTGGTGGGGGACTCAACGTGAGCAACTCGACCAACAGGTAGGTACCAGAGCAAGTTGCATTCAACTTGAATGTTATCAGCCCTTCGGGTGAGGAGGGGTGAGTTGATACATACCTACTGGCAAACCTCCTGCTACCCCTCAGGTTTGTCCCAAATAAATGCGTAGTTCGAAGATATTTGAAGACGTTCAAGCGGAAGATCGGACTCAACTTTGACCTTGAGATTGTTCGCATATTGTACCTATTGTTTATCACCAAACTGAAACGTCAGTCAAGTTGGGTGGGCAGTAGGTATAGCTTCCTCACTTTTATAACATGGTCGTACCTACAGAATCAGTTCGTGAACATTTCAGCAAAATTGGTAGAATAGTTCCAGGGTTATCCCTACGACAACAAATTTCAGGTTTGCGCATGCGCAGAACCTATCTTGTATATCTTAAATGTATATGTGATTGTCTTGGAGTCTGCCCCCAACTACCTTCCGAATTTGAGCGAAATCAGTCCATTAGGAACCGAGAAAGTCGTTTCGGGAAATTCACGTTTGCGCATGCGCACACACTACTAGTAATCCCATGGCGATGAAATTCATAGAGGACCCTCCAAGGTCTAACCCGCGTAATCCCTGAAAATTTCACCGACATTGGTCGAGTAGTTCCGGAGTTGCGGCTATGACAACAAATTTCAAGTTCCCGCTTGCGCAGTAGAGCTATTACTGATCCAATCGTGACGAAATTCATAGGTCCTGATTGTCTTGGAGTCAGCCCACAACTACTCTCCAAATTTGAACGAAATAAGTCAGTAAGCCACAACTTCATTTAGTTTTGCGTGGGACTAGGAATTACTACAAACAGACACGGAACTTGGTAACATTGTTCAGAAAGAAAGCTCTGAAACGTAAAATGTGGAAATTTTGATTTTGGAGGACAAATTTTTTTCCATTTCTCGCACGAATACATAGCTTCCTACCGTCGGAAGTGAGGAAGCAATAGGCATTACTCATTTAAATTGCAGAAGTTGTAACGAACCTTACCTCTGTACTCGAATATTTGGAACAGACCTAAGAATGGAGGAGGATACCTTAATATTACTTATGTCGAGCCTATTTCGATCTTCGAGCCACTGGCTTTTGCTCCTCTATCTACTCATCAATGTAGGTACGAATCTACCTAGTAAGAGATTGAGCACCTTACCTGCCACGAATAGGAGGATTCCTTTCCAAAATCCGACTTGTTGAGCCATGGGAATATCACGGTAGATCACAAACCACAACACAAAATCACTCAACGATCGATAGAGATAATGCTCATGAATACCTACCACTACCGAACACGGCGAATAATGCGCGGGTGACCGAAACAAATGGACAAACTGCAGAATTCTTGAAATTTCTACTCACTGCTGGCAAACACTTCACAGAGAAAAGTACCTACCTACCTACGGATACGCCCGAACCGACGAAAGAGAAAGAGGCAGAGGAAGACAACTGAAACTGAACAGTTCATTTCAAAATGGCCGATGCCCGATGGCAGACTCCCGCCTTCCTGATTGGGGATAAAAAAATATCGATACCCAACTTTTTCGAAAAATCGATTTTGCTTTCATTTCGTACATACCTACGTATAGATTTTACCTGTATGTAACTCTTGTATATACGAGCCCAAGACAGTAGGTAAAAGAAAATATATCATCAAGAAGTAATACGATTATCCATACATCCAGAAGCAATACACATTCATAAGAAGTAGGTAGGTATTAATCTTATTCCAAGAAGTAATGTTAGGTGTTCTCAGTCGGTACGAGGGATAGGTGGTTAAATGCAGGTAGATTAGGTAGGTATAATTTTGAAATATTTAGATGCATGAAAATTCACCAACTCAATAATAACGTAAAGTAGGTAAGTAATAGATCGATTAAGGGAAAATTGATTTATGCCACAACTGATACTTGAAGTAGGTATCGATTCTACAGGGCCAACATCCTACGATTCGAAAAACGGGTGTCAGTTGGCCTGCTGGTAGGTACCAAGGAAGTTGGAATTAAATTAAATTTAACCTGAAAATTACATTTTTACCTAAATTCAAATTCAATTTATTTTAATAGGAGGTTCTTTTATCTTGTAAATGATTGACTCACAGGCGCCGTTTTTGATTTGTCAATAGTTTTTTATTTCGGTGACGTTTCCACCTTCATTAAAATTCCGTCACCGATGTTAAAAACCATTGAAAAATCGGAAACGGCGTCTGTGAGTCAGTTATTTTACAAGATAAAAGACCTATCTATAATTCTACAAAAGCGCGAGGAGAGCAACTACTATCTCCAACGACCATAAAATTGTTTAATTTTAATTAACCACAAAATTGATTAAATTCAATTTAATTTTTATTCAATTAACTACATTTAATTTTAATTAAATCATCATTTAATTTGAATAAAATTAAATTCCAACTTCAGTGGCTGGTACCAGCCAGATTCCAGTAGAAGACGAAGACGGCTGAAGATGTTCTAAGATGGAGTGGGAAGAGTCGAGTCCTCATCCTCAACTTTCAACTACGTCTGAGTCCAAGGTCCATCGCTCCGATATGTACGTCTTACCATAACGTTTTACACTTTTTTCTCCCTACTTTCTTGAATTGGTCTGACATAAGACCATATTCATAAGACATATTCATGTCAAAATGGAGGAAAAGTCTGGCAATTGGCTATGTGGTACCTATCGACAACTGCTACTAGGTATGGCATAGATTCGTCGAATCTGATTCGATGATTCGAACTAGAAGTGCACGATCGTGTTGATATATTTCTAAGCTTACAAACAACAAGATCAAGACTCCGTTGGTACTTATGTAAAACGTCCGCCAAGTTGGATGGGCAGTATGTACCTACATACAGCAACTTTTTACAGAGGTCCTACCTCATAAACACCTTTAACAAAATCAAACCTTTTTCATTTAGTAGGTACCTAATTAAAACATTTCATGGGATGTCCCTTCAGAAGGGATAATAATATAGAATGATGAGAAAGAGAATAACAGCACCAAAACCGAACAGCGGTGAGAAATCTATGATCAACGAAACTCAAACGTGTTTCCGATGTTAGTCTGGCACCATGGCGTCGGGAATGTTCATGAACATTTTTGGGGTTCGTAGAATACCTATTACTTTCTTACATAACTTGAAAATTTCAGGGTTGAAGACCGAAAATTAACTGTCGTCAACAAGGTAAGACCCTTATGACTCGGTACCATTTTCCTGCAGCCTGGTGACACCATATTATCATCGCACCACACCAAAAATATTCCTCCGAACATTTTCAAGGTTTATTGATTTTATAAGTACCTACTCCATAATTACCTAGTAGGTAGGACCTACTCTATAATTACCTAGTAGGTAGGACCTACTCTAATTTCAAAGCTTAGAATCCATTACTAGGCCTTAGTATCAGGCCTAATCATGTGTGAATATCGCGTTTTTTTTTAATTAACCCCTCCATTTTCCCCGACCAATGCATTTTTCTAAATTCCGGTTACGCGGTGCACAGAATTTGACTCAGATCGATATCTGACTGAGTCAAATCGAGGGACAACAGAAAGGTTAAAACCGTTAAGGTTAAACCGAAAAGGTTGAAAACGTTCTCTCCATTCAAGTTGGAGCGAAAAATAGAACTAGGTACTAACTAGAACTAGGTAATAGGTACCCTCCTCATTCTCAAACAGTAGGTGCAAGGTACGTACCCTATTGTATGTACGTGTGTGGAGTAGTACACATGCCTCCATTATTTTCTGTTTTGTAGTGAAGTGCCCGATGATGCCAAAAATTGGAGGTAAGAAGCATAAGGGAGGAATAAAAATAAACGGTAGGTCCAAAAGGCCCGGTCTAATGGCACCGGTCCGGTGGTGGTCTAAAAGGCCCGATTAATCTATACAATATGAGTATGTAAATAATAAATTATTATTACACCTAATCAACTAAAACTAAAACGTTGAATAAGATGTTGGTGGGGAAAAGTTATGCCTCTTGGGGCTGATTCGAGCCATTTTACGGTTTTCTGTATAGTCGAATTTTCGCACGTTAGGTTGGTACCTAAAATAGTTAAGTAAGGTAAATAGACAAGTAGTTCCTACATAAAATAATTCTTTCTCAAAACCAAAACTTGATGGAGCCCCCCAAGAATTGGGTTGTGGGGGGTGGATTCATATATGTATTTCTCCGAAGATGGAACAGTGGAAGAGCCTGTGCCAGTACATGGTCATAAGTACTAGGTAGTAAGGTAAGTAGAAAAACATCCATAATAGACATTTTCACAACAGGTAAGTAAGTGGTGGTGTAACCTCTACGTTGCATATTATATAACATCTATATTTACCAACATTACATACATTACATAAGGCATAGCAACGGGCACATTACATTAGGCTAACAACGGGTAATTAAAAGTTTTTTTTCTTTTAGCCAACCTAAGAAATTTTCATAGTTTTGAAAATTAATGTTCTTTGAGAGAAGAGGAATTGGAGTCTTAAAGTTTGACTGGCAAAAATAATACGAGCTGAACTTTTCACATCGACAGACTCGATGCTCGTTTGGTGTAAACCCACCTTAATTTGATCACCAATTAATTATCCGAGTCGTTTCATATTTCTCTTCGGACTGTCGATTTTCGTGGGATCTTTTATCTACACAACATAAACACAAACACAACATAAATATGTACCAGGAAATTCAGATGAAAGCAAAGTTTTTCCAGGGTGATCGTTGATGCGTGGTGATCTTTTGTTTACCTAGATACCTCCGTGTTTTATCAAATGCCGATAATAGACGTCCTAATGTAGGTATGTGTGGAGCTAGCTTATTTGCTTATCCAGCTGAGCCATTAGGAAGACGATGTATAGGAGTGCAGGGTATTTCTGGACAGAGGATGGGCACCTGTTTTCAAGGTCTTACGTACTAGTAGCCGATACGTTTACAATCCTCACCTCAAGATCAAGAAATTTGTAAAAACCCGTTTATTTCGGTCTAATTCAATGTTCGCCAACTCTATTCTGTCATTCTAGGCAAGGCTGAATAGAAATCAAATTAATGTTCGTGTAAAGAAATAATACAGAATACTCGTAAGATGTATTTTATTTATCCATATGACTATGGTGCGAGTGAGTACGGGTACCTTCCTGGCATTGGGTTATAGGCTATAATATGTAAAGAATGTTCCCTTCCTCTCCTTTCACCTAGAATAGATCGTCCAACTGACCGTCAATAGTCCGTTCTAATGACACCCGGTAGATTTATGTCCGCCAACCTTTGGGGAGGGGCTCTGTTATTAAGAAAAATCGAATATAGACTATGCAGAGAATTTCTTTCAATTTCATTAATTATTTTCAAATTACACATGTTACTATGACATGAGTACAAACTGATAG
>JAEMON010000008.1:9744652-9756369 GCA_030264115.1 Lygus lineolaris | reverse complement strand
GTGAAATCTGTACAATACTATTAAATTCATGATTGTTATCCTGATTTTTCAGCCACCTAATTAAAAAAAATTGCATAATGGTTTCCATTAACAACACTCGGCATTCAATTTCCGAAGCGATAATTTGTATAATAAAAACCACACTACAGTTTTAATCTTTATGTTTTCTATCTTTTATTACTTATGAAAGGGTTCCCGAAGTTGCCCCCATCAGAGAACAATAATTGATCGAATAAAGACCATAACAATTTTTGTCTTTTTAATTTTCTTGGAGGAGTGTTGAACACGTTCATAAACTTTGATGGTACCTACTAAGCGAAAAACTGCAACAAGTTAATGTCTTCGTCATAAAATAGTTGGACGCAGTTTGACGTTCTTAGCCACATTTGTTCGGCCGTCGTAAATGGTTGACGATGAAACTTGGGAACGAGTGTCAAGGTTTATTACAGAGAACAGTAGGTAGTAATAATTATCTATGATGTTCTCGAGTATCTTCTGTGACATTTTAAGAATATCAGGATTTCAGTGTTTCGACACAAAAGAAAGGAATATTTCCATGGGTTGAGTTTCCAACTACTCCCTAGCTCGTCGTAACGTTTCCAAATTTCGTAAACTTGCTTAACTAAATACGATACTAGATTCGACGAAATTTTCTCCTCCTCTTCTGAATTTTTTGTATTGACTCGACCAGGTCAAAACATTTTGAAATGTCTGGTAGCTGAGGATCCCCCAGAATTTCCGAAATAACACACTCGCAGTTCCCGTCTGTTTGCCATACACTACTGTCGATTGAATGCAGCTCAAAAATTCTATTCTATGGAGTTTCCTGCAACTTTTTAATTCACTTACAAAGAATCTACAAGACCTCAGCTTTAAAACCTCAAAACGATGTCAGAAATCATGTAGACGCATTATTTTATCAATGGCACCGTACAATTTCTATGATTATTTCAATGTGATTAGTATCAGTTCTACCTAGTTGGAAACAATGCTGTTTTTATTATTGTCGTTTAATTAGTTTCAGTTGAATTTTATCCATAGGAATTTTTATGCGAGTATCTTCTCTATAGTCAAGCAAAATTTTGACTGAGATATAATAAGCATTATTTTTGCCACTAGATTAAATTGTTACGTTACATACATAGACGTACGAGCGTTTTTGTGTTATGTTTTATTTTACATATTCCGGAGTGTGAGAGTAATTTATTATGTGACTGATTTTGTGTAGGTGTGATTCTCTTAGTTCTTTGGCCTGGTAGCTCTGCCAGTCCTGGTCTGCGGACGCACAGTGCTGGACCGATCCGGGCAAAATTAAGCTACGCTTCATATGCATAGGAAATTTTCCGGTGATTCCAACAATATCCCATGTTCCTAAATCAATAATTGGTAATTAGCTTCAGCCATTTAAAAAAAACACAGAAAATTTACGTTTTTTGACCATGGGAACCTCTCAAAGTTGTTTTCATGTAAAAAACAAGTAGAAGACCTGAGATTTCTGCGTTTTTCTGCGAACGGAAGGGATACGTACCTATATCCATTCCAAATTACTTAGTTTTTCTTATCTTACATATGGTACATATCTTACATATATGGTACATGGTCTTGAGAGGGATTTTCGGACCACGTTTAACGAATCTAGTTTCACCAACCTTCCATCGGGTTTTTGGACCAGTTTGATGATAGATTTCCTTATATCAGGATCAGTTCTGAGGGACTTGTAGTGCGCTTCGGGGGCCCTGGCTTCCAGCAGCAGACCGTCCGGGATGGCGATCCCCAGGGCGTTCAGCCTATTCAGGGCGAGTCTATCCGATCTGAAGGCATCTTCCGGAATTTTACCTCCAGCGTGCGGTAGCACTTGCTCTCTGAAGATTTGCCTTTTGTGCTGAAACATTACGAAGTAACTTTGATTATTTTTTATTCCCGCCGATGTACATTGCGATGTACCTATTCCAAAAAGCCACTACACAGATTGAGGTGGATCTTTTTAATCTCATTCTTACATTATAGCAGTACCACAGGAGCTCCATTTCAATCAATTTTCCTCGTACAGTAGGTAATAGTATACAAGAAATTCGTATTAGGAGTACCATACTAAGCTTATCAATGCTGTTCTCACCGATTCCATCCACTATTTTTATGTTTGAGTGGGCCCTTCTCCAAATAATAAGTAGGTAACAAGTCCTGAGATTGAAATGCAGCGTTTGGGAATTCACTTCGTGATGTTTCTTTCATCCATCCATAAACATATATTATAACAATTATTAATTTCACGTACCTAAGTATTTCATCTTTTCAGCAGTTTTCAATGAAATTTGACTATTCATTCCCAAAATGAAGAGAGTGATACTCGTATTAGGACGAACTAATATGGAAATCTCTAAAGCACAAAAAAGATGAAGATCCCATGAAGGGGAGGTAATATTTAGGATGTTTTTTTAAAGACAAGGAGAAAAAACGTACCTGGGCAATGAAATTCGACTTTGATTGAGACCAACTTTTGAATGGAAAATCATTCAGCTAATTAAAATACCAACTGGTACCTGTATTCGTGATAGGCATGGACATTTCTTCAATGATTTCTACTTCTTTAGTTCCGATACCTCATTTTTATAATATTAGTTTAAAGTAATATTTTGCATACATTAGGAATACAATAAATTGCGACTCGAATACTTCAGGACTGGGTGAAACTGTTGGAACTACTTATCATTGATTCGAGGTATCGGTATAGAGTTAACGAGCTTTAGAGTTGCCACTGTACATAATTATCAAAACAAAAAGCTTTCGTATTGGCGCGATAGGTTCTTCGAATAGCCTTTCACACACCGCAGAAACAAAGTAACACCCACCCCGGATAGTAATTTTTTGCAAAGTTGAAAGTAAAGGTCGGCTCTGGCGAATGGAAAGGCGAGCTCTGACCTGCATTTCCTTGTAGGTGAGATTTAATATTTCATCTCTTGAAGCTTTCGCCTTTATGAACTGACTCATGTAGTTTCCTATCAATTCTGTCCGCATCAAGAGAGTGAAATGTATGAATCACGACGACCTGTTGATGTCCTTATGATAGTTAACTAAGTAAATAAGTGTTCAATCATTGTAATATTTTAATCCCTATTTAATTCTTAGGGAGCGGAATTTTATACTTCTCTCCATAAATGACAATGTGTAACATGGAAGCATTTTTATTTTCACGAGAAAATGCTACCAACTTGAGGCCCCCGATGGGGGATTTTTCAGAGCTCTCAGAGCTGAGAGGGGAGAGGGAATTTTGGGGATTTATGAGCTTCACTGCCAACATTGTAAGAGTATTTATTTCTGTATATAGAGTGTGATTCACTAAGGAATTCTACATAATTTTTGCCGTAGATTCCAGGAAAAATACTTTCGTGCCTGCTTCAGTGCGCCATAGTGGCGCGAATGACACAAACTTTGTTTTCTTTGATGAAAACCCCTCTTTTTTATTTCATATTTGGATTTTGCGCCAAATTTCATGAAAAAATGACCCCTAAGTCGAACATTTGAGCTCAAAATGTGCCCTGAAAACAAGAAATTGAGTTTTTTGGGTGTATTGAACCGTCAAGTATGATACATGATTTTGTTGTGTTTTTTCACGCTGAATAACGTACTGATGTCGACTTCTCGATTGAAGCCTTGAAATTTCAAATTTTCATGAAAAACAAGATGAAATCCTGGATTACTCAATTTTTTTTGAAACACCAAAAAAATAAGCACGTTATCCAGCGTGAAAAAACACGATGTATCACACATGATAGTTTACAATTCCCAAAACTCGATTTCTTGTTTCTAGGGCACATTTGGAGCGTAATTGCGCACGTTTCGTGCACTCAAATGTTCAGTTTTTCATGACATTTTGCTTAGAATAGTAATCTGAAATAAAAAGAGGGGGTTTGAATAAAAAAAACCTTGTGTCATTTGCACCACTATGGCGCACTGAGGCAGGCATGAAAGTATTTTTCCTGAAATGTACGGCAAAAATTATGTGGAATGCCGTTGGAACGAATTTTTCACACGGATCCTAGGAGAATTTAGGGGGTAATCACCCTGTATGTACGCTTGCACAGTGGGAGACCATGACGTGGCTTTTGCTATTATTAAATTCCTACATATCACGCTGTTGACTTGGATGCGATGCAAAGTGTAATAAGTAGGCAATATTCTGTGTAATAAGTAAATCATTGTCAACCTGCAGCATTGCTTTCCACGGTGGATAACCTAATTCCTTCGAAATTAGTGACATAATATCACAACAGAGTGATGAGTACCATGATGTACTTACAGTTAGGTATAGAAGGTATTCGTTGGTGTCAATCAACATTTCCTTCGGAAGTCAAATGGGACATCCCTCGCGCAACTGGGTCAGTTTCACTGTCGACGGCATATTCGTTTCCGCGTCCCCCCAACCGCAACTGAAGGATGCGTGTCCGTCATAATAGCCAAGAATCGACAGTTGGTAGGTAACTGGCTATTATTGAATTGTATACCTATTCGAAGATATTTTGTGTGGTTACTCATGCAAGAAGTAGTAAAATTATTTTCATCTGCAACAATTGGATTTTTCACAAATGTGTTCTTAAAATTCTTAGCTCTCTCAACTACCTAATTTAGTTCTATATTCCTCAATTCGCCTTTTACATTGTGAATTGAAATAATGATGATGATCAATTAAATTTTAAAAAGTCACGGAAAGTACACAACAAAAATGTAGTTAATGGGGTAATTGTACCTAATTTGCCACGAAAGTTTGACATTCTTAATTATTCAACTACTTCCCCTCTCTTAAAATGTATACCCAGGAATATTTGGAACTGGTAATTACCTTATATCGTAAGACGTTTTCCGAATCGTTTCTAATCATCCCACAGGTGTTGTATAATAATCATGAAACATCAATAATTAGGCAGCTACCTACACACTGTGCCGATATTCCTGTGCAGGTGTCCAATTTTAGAATGAAGTTTCTTCATACTTTTGAAACTTGTAACTACGCAAAATTACAGATAGAAATGGAGAAGTTTTATTATTTAATAACAGGACATCATCTGATATCTAGACAAGACGTATTTACCAATGTGTCAGTCGCGATGGACCGTCGTTCCTTGGTTAAAGAGGAGGGTGCGAGTATGCGAGTATTTTTCCGTAGCCTATAAGCTGGTCAGGAACCTTGTCATCCTTTTGCAAAAAATCCATCAAAATCTGAAATGTGCTCAATTTGTACCCTCAATATTATCTCCAATCTTTCAAAAAAAAGTGACAAGAAGTTTTACTTATGGGTGTTCAAGCATGTGTATTAGGTCCACTGCCGTCAAATTCTAATCAAGGTTATCCCTGACTTATTTAAAAAAGTAAGAATAGAAAAATTTTTAAAATCAAAAATCAAAGTCAGATATTGAAATCAGCTGATCTATCCAAGCTGAAAAATATAATAATACAATAAATATATTAAACCTTTCCAACTTCTATGACCTTCTAGGGAAAATCATAGAAATCTAAATAGAAAAATGTATTGGCAGAGTCCCCACATGCCAAAATTGTTGCAGCGGATGAGGTGTCGTGCGGAGACAGTACCTACGTTGAATTGCCTGTACTTTGATGTTATTAAAATGAACGATGTGCAGAGGATTCAGGAATTACTTACGGCGATGCCCCAGACTATGCGATTCCCCTTTCGAGAGGATAGTAGATGTAGTACTCTGATCGTTTTTCATGCCGATATGAGTATAAAAATTTAGATGTTCCCGTTCAGCGGCAATTTGACCATCAATTATTATTGCTCCCACTTCCAGCAGCGAGGGCAATAATAAGCAACTCGAGCGATTTTTCGCTCTCCATTATACGGGATTAGTGCAGATCCACCAGAATGTCCGTTCCCTTCCTGATACCCCTTTTCTTTTGGTAAAACGCGGGATTCCGCCTAGTTTTCTTCGGATGAACGACGGGACAGTCCATTAGGATTTCCCGAGGTCCGTGAGAATGTGACTGCGCGGGGGAGGAAACTTCTTATGTAAAAAAAGACGGTTTCTCGGTTCGTTCTCTCAGATATCAAATAAACGGTGAACGGCTGCTTTTCACCGCTGCGTCCGTTTGTTGAGTGACTTTTAACGCCTAAATTGAGGCCGAGTTACCTAAACCTCCACTTTCGTTTTACTTTTTTCACAACAATGTAGACATTCATCCCAGGGGACTCCCTACTGGGATGAATTCAAATAACAATTGTTCATGACGGGAGATAACGGCAATCTTCCTTTCTGCGGTGAATTCAACCCTATGTGGATACACATGTGTATCCACATGTTGTGTTCAGATTTTTGGAAAGAATTTTGTGTTTTCTTCGATTCTACCAGAGAGATAAAGAAGGCAACTACCTACCTTGAAGAAACTGACATTATTATTCAACATAAGGCCAATGTCACCTTTATGTTCAATATCATGTTCATGTTCAATGTTTTTCAATGTTCATATGATGTTCAATGATGTCAATATAATGATATCGAGGGTTAGTGAATAAAAAACTGCATTCCTCAAGGGCTACGTTTCGTTCCATTAATTTATTACATTTTCAGAGCTGTGTGAATAGAGAGAAGAAACGTAGGTCTCGGGTAGCTAGTTGCATATCTAACAAGATGGTCTAAAACTTGAAAAGTTAGTAGAAACTTTGATTTTGTTCACAATCGGTAGGTAAGAGTTTTTATTTTTGTTGTTTTATAAACATCTCATTATTTTATACAATCAAACAGGGAAGTTGTATTGAAGTACTATAAAACTTGTACAAAAACAATTCTACTATATGTATGTAAAACTATTCTACTACAATTGTAGTATGACCAGTATAAATATACTGAAAAATGTATGTGGAATAGGAAGGTGATCTTCAAGGGAAAAATTATGAACCGTTAAGGAATAACTTGCAGTTTTTTCTTGCGCAATTCGAAACACCTTTCACTAAACTCGGGGTTCCCTTCGCTAGGCCAGTCCCGACAACCAACTGAATCCCGATCTTACTTTTGGAGCTTAGACCGTCATTATCAACACTGCTGATGAACTTGACCCTACGGAATAGATACCTACCGGAATGAAATTGTGTAAAAATCTTCCGACTGAATATAGTGAAGGTATTGACGTTTCTCTCTTGCTAGCGGGATTGTTCCTTTCGTGTTCCCAAGAGACAGTACAGTTTCCGTGATTCAGGGAACGAACTCTCGCTAAATATTGACAACTGTTCTTCGTTTGGAGTTTGAGGGCTCTCCTCTTAGACCCATGACATAAAAATATGGCTAATCCACTGCGGGTCGGAAAATGCTGGTCTACGATCCTTACCAAACAAACAGAGCACTCCATAGGGAAGGTGGGAATAAGTTTTTGCACTAAAGTCAACCAACCAACTGCGACTACAATCACAATCTCCATCTTCAGTGCTCACACATCATAATATTATGTTTCAAGTTCAGTATTTCCAACTAGGTACAGTAGGTTAGCTAGGCATCATACATACCACTCAGAGGAAATACGTAACTACGTTAGTTACGGATGTTATTATTCAAGTAATATGATAAGTATCATTAGGAGTCCAACTTGAGTAGGTAGGTATAATACAACTTGTTCACACATTCATGTCGGTTGATTTCGGAATTTAGTTCAAATGAACGAGGTTCAGTCTCTCGAAATCCTTGTGGTAGTGTGTCCGACCCCGCCCCTAACATGCTATTGTAATACACTAGGGCATAATTTTTGTGTACCACACTCTATCCTCTCTCATCAATTATGAGGTGCAGGCGGATGTTATAGATTCAAGGCGACCTTCCAGTGCTGCGTTATTAGAGTTCTAGTCATAGGAGATATAGTAACAGGACCAAAAAATCTGATCTAAAACCTTCAAATACCTAGGATATAACATGATTTGAAAATCCCGGAGTAGGTGTCCATAGTAAACCAGGAAAATTTGGTTTACCTGCCTGTATGGTCCACCTGTTTCAGGGATGAGAAAGACTTCTCAACATCATAGGACACAGTCCTCAAAATTCTAATATCCCTTCTCTCGCTATGCGCTCAATTTCTGTAATTTCATGAGAGAAGTAGATATATAGTTATCTCTAGAAAGTTTGAAAACTGAACGAATTCTGATGAAATTTCTAAAATATGACCAAACCCTCCATCTGTTATTTTTTGAGGCCTATGCATTATCAGGCAGTGAATATGAAAATGGTACTGTGCGCAGCTAAGCTTCTATACCTATGTAATCGATGTAAACTACAGTAATAATTTCAAACATTGAAGCTATAACTTCTTCGTTTATTAGCGTTTGCGGCTCAGTTTGAGCATCTATATGCACCCTGGAGGGGATGTCTGCGTTTTCGGAATGACATGACACAAGACGTGAAGCGCTGGTGTGCCCTCCTCGTGTCAACCGTCTCGAAGTCCCACGGCAGTCGGTACCCACCAAGCTTTGAGTCCGAGCGAAAATAAAGCGACGCTCTAATCCTCTGACCCTTTCACTTTCACGTCGCTGCTCGACGTAACGGGAAATCTTCACCTTTTGAGCGACTCTTGCATCTATAATTTTCCGGGCTCACCTATTAAAAGGGCAGCGTTGCGCGGCAGGCGCGTTTAGGGTGCGCACGCACTTGATGGGCGCGTAAACTGCCAAAGGCTTGCTGGCGCGTGTCATCACAGGTCTCTGGAAAACGATGAACGTTTTCATACGATGACGACACTCAGTAACTCATACAATCATCTATAAAGTTGCAAACCGAACAGAAAATGTTTACGCCCAATGGCAAGCTGTTCGTCTGGTGTGGAATTCACTCGAACAAGGTTCTTACAAATGTAACTGACAGGATGTTATGGGAAATTCCACGTTGATCACGACTATATTACATAACTATATTTAAGGGTCCTAAATAGACTTCAACATATTTGCGTAAAAAAAAACCTAAAACCATACACCAATTGAAAAACACCTCAAATAAAAGTCTCAGAAAATTAAATTTTGAGTCGAATGAGACCAACCTTAGCTCTCTAGTGTGTTCTTTCGATCTAGGTATGTTTTTTTGATTTAGTAATTCCACTATACCTACATTATTTCTCAAGGTCAAAAACATAAGTTGGTGGTGGGAAAGATCATTTCATTGACTTTCTCCCCGTTATTAACCTGAGAAAACTTAAATAATCTTCCATACACTTGTGTGATACTGACAGATAGGTTTTGAATCTCCCCCAAAACATCGATTCCTGCTATACCCAATAACCCAAAATGTGCCAAAATGAATCTTGTGTTGGCAATAATACATTCCTTTGACGTCCTGTCTGCAGTATAGGAAAAGAGATAATACTACTAGTGAAGTCGTTGCCCCGAAAAAAAACCTCTTTCGCTATACTACTAGTACAAAATGAGTGGGAGTCATCCCTGGCAACAGTTTTTTTATTAGAAAATTTTGTTGTTCACTAGCTTGCAAAGTTGAAGAGTAGTTGTTGTGAGTCTCCAAACTCTAAAATCTGCTGTTTTCAGTATTCTGACAATCATCTTTTTTGGATCGGGCCTTACATTCCATAACGATTGGCTCATTGAAAGAAACTGCATATGTATGAGCTAGAAAATTGACTTTCGTGTGCCAAAAAGGATTGATTGATCCCCGAGTCCAGACTCGCCTGTGGGACAAGGATGTAGATTAGAATGTATGTGGAGTGATTTCCACGTTCCAGGACTCCCACTCTATCCCATGTATGTTATATCAGTCTCCTGCCAGTACCATATCGAAGCCGGGGAAAGCATCTGATACTGCATCAAGTTCGTTCAGATGGGCCTCTAGCACGGTTACGGATTGAAACTAGGTTCTCAGTGTTGGACAAACAACATTTTGAAATTACTTTTGTTTTTGGTTGTAAATCAGGCAGAGTGGGGGGATTGAGTGATCAAAGCCTGATTTACAACCAAAAACGAAAGTAATTGCAAAATAGCGTTTGCCCAACACTGTAGGTTTTGTAAGTTTGGTTGTGCAAGTACTTATGTTCCTCACCACAGAATGTAGGAAGTTATGAATTCATGCAAGAAGTAAAAAAAAAAAGTGTCGTACAGAATCAGAATTTCCACTTGCTTTTTGTGTTTTGAAGATTTTTAAAAAACTCTGGCTCCCTGTCTGTCTGTTGGTTCTGTGATCAATCCCGTGTCTCAGAGAGAAAAAAAAAAAAAAAAAAACGTTACGAAATTATAGCCCGATTCCGGTGAAACTCCCAGGGATTGTGGGGGTCAGCCCTTAGACCTATTGAATACATACCGTCGTAAACATGCATCCGGACTACTAGTACCCTGTGTGTGCATATCGTACGTGAAATTCAATTTCTGTGTCGAAACTTTCTGAAGCAGCTATTAAATGCATAATTGCGTACCTACGTCGAGTGTGGTAGTTATAGGAAAGAAACCGAGAAGGTCAATCGTACGTAGGTAACTTCTAATAGCTAACCATCAAAGAGCTAATAGTACAAATTAATTTTTCAAATTGGTAATTAAATACTTCCTTGATGCTGTGGAAAGCAATTTGTGTCAAGATCTTCATGATCTCTCATGGCAAACGCACTCAACATTTCCTTTGCCTGGTTGCTACTTTCATTTTCGCTGTACCTTTACCTCTTTCTGCCTCACTCTCGTCTGTTCTAAAATTATAGTATAATCACCCCCATTTGTGTGCAATGGTTGCTTTCAATTTCCTCCTTGGTTCTTCTGTGAACAGCCTTGGCTAAATACAGCCTTTTTTGGGGTAGAGAGACTTTACGGATTTCGACTTTCAGTACCCCTCCGCTGCGTCCTGGACGATCTATTGTGGACCGTAGGTAGCCGGAAGTAAAAGATGGGTTATGTTTAGTTGGAGGATATCATTTAAAGGAAGAGGAAAATTTAATGATCCCAAATGGAAGGCTTAGTAAAACTTTATAGCTACACCTACCTTTGTTTATGGATCAACTTGAAATCACTGATTAACTATAGATACTTGATTATGTTTGATCTTTAACAACCCAAATACCTAGGGCATTTCTTCGTTCCAGGAAGAATTGAGGAGGGTATGTGATAGCCCTATCGTGCTTTCCCAAATTTATAAATTGTATTTTGGTTTCTTGTGTCAATAGGCACTGATAAATTGTATTTTAGGACTCCATTAACCCGCGATAATCATCACTTACAACCATTCTGTTGCTAGAAAAGGGTAACTTCCAGTTGCCATCTCACAAAAATTGGGGAGCTCTCAATTTAATTCGACATCTCATGCGGTCATGCAAGGCTGCTAATCATTGAATTCCTCAAATGAAAGGGAGGCTCTGAGGCTGGCTGAAGGCGAATGATAGACCCTTGATCAGCAGAGTGAGCGCTGGATCTGGACCTGAGTTCTTTCGTTTTCATCAAATAAAATAGACTGTTTAACATACGAACACACTTCACGATTTGAACTAAGTATTTGAGAGAACGGACTACAGGAAAGTAAACAGAAAGTCGGTACCTTAAGGTCATTGCGGTCACAGATTATCCGTTTTCTTAGCTAAGAAAAGGAAACGTTCAGTTTATGTGAAATGTTATTTGTACGAATCGGATTACCGCCTGAGTCATGCTGCATGAAGGCAACTCAACTTGTTTTTAGATCCGTCAATAAGTATTCTTTCCCTGATATATCTGGCATAAATTCTTTCGTACAAATGCATAAATATAAGTCTTA
>JAEMON010000008.1:9734213-9744466 GCA_030264115.1 Lygus lineolaris | reverse complement strand
GACCAAAATGAATGAAATTTGGTATACCGGCCCCGTTCGGGGCCTAGTTTTGCCGCGAGGCTTGGCGTTACTGTCAGTCTTTTCTAAGGGTTAGAAAATAGGGGATGAAATTTTCAAAACGCCCTAGCTCCTAAATTTCAAAAAGAAAGGTATATTTTATCCATCAATTTCGAATAGAACACAATTTTTAGCGTCGAATGAGACCTTGCGGAGCATTTTAGGACCACGCGTTCGCTCCCTGTAAGGACTTAAGGTTTGAACGGGAAAAAGAGCAGAAACACGAGTGTGAACCACAAATCTTCCCGAGTAGGCCAAATTTCCGTTCAAATGCAACTTTCTTTCGATTCCACCGAACCAAGTTTGTTTTTTACTTTTAGAAGCTTCCTTAGTTACTGAATTTCATTAAGAATGTATGGTACAACTCTCCGATAATAATAATTACAAGAAGGTACCTACTCATTGTCGCCAAGAGGTGATTGTGAACCTCGCAGTAGGTGGGTATTTTATGTCAATAGGATCTTTGTAGATGAGCGATCTACAAAGAAAATAATAAACCGTTGTGTAATAATTTGCAGCGCTTTTTTTTTTTTTTTGTTTCTCCGTTGTGAAGTTGATGACTGTAAAGTCTCAATAAATTATTCATGCCCTTGAGAATGTAATAAGCATCAGGATTTGGTTCATTATTATCAAGCAATAGCGCCCAACACTCAACTTCCTTCATTGCGCGCTTCATTCCCTGACGTGCCACCGTATTACATCCCATAACCTGCCACTCTCGTAACCACTACCGTGCGTAGAAGATGAGTATGGGATTCGGAGGAATAGACCCTCCTGCACAACGGTGATGGGAGATTAGACTGAACGGCCGTGGCAGATGAGGCTGCAGACACTTGAAAAGGAGTTGCATAAAACGGGGGTTGAGAGTAATTGCAGCTTTAGGAGATGGAATGTGGAGCAAACCTGTTGTACAACTTGTGTATCGTGAAGAAGGTGCAGGTGGGAACTTGGTTAATTATCCCCCAGGAATAAATTACTGGCAAAATAGTTTGAGATTTGGAACGACCTTTTGTTCGTCTGTCTCATGTATTTAAGAAAATTAGTCATTCAAGTAGTTTGATGTAGTCTCCAACAGAAATTCATATGAGTGTTGCCACCAATTTGTTTTTCAAGAATAGTAAATACATCTAATCTAATCACGATAGGTACGATAACGTCAATAAATTACAAGCATCCAAGTTCGAGCAAGATTAAAGTATGAGGTTTAAGTACCACCAAGTGGTAGATTAAGATGATGAAGTGGTGCTAATTCAAGGTAATATATAAATTGTTGATATGTACCTTCGTACTTTAAAATATGGATTTACCTATTTTGTCTCAGTTTGGATCCATTCTTATTAATTAACTATGTGGCGTAGTTCTCCTTTTTGTACTTTGTTTCATGTTCTTACTTCTAAAAATTCTCTTGAAAACTAATAAAACCTAAAGCTAATTGTTAGGGCAAAAATATAAATAATGTTGGTACCTGTAGGTAAATGCACCGAACAGTCGTTATAATGTACTGTACTGACTCTGTATTGGACAACCGAGTACTCGGTAAAATGTAACCAAACATACTAGGTTATCCATAACTGAATAGGCGGTAAAATATTACTGAATTGAGTTGGTAATGTATAAGCGAGTACTCGGTAGAATAGGACCACACTTACTAGGTTACCCATAATCGAATGTGCGGTCAAGTAACCACTCGGTTAAAAAAAGTGGTGAATTGGATTGGATCAGATCGGTTATCCATAACTGAATAGTTGATAAAATAGTATCGTAAAGTCTCTTATATACTAATATGTTATCAAAAAATGTAATCGGTAAAGGTCAACTGACCATTCAATAACATTCTTCTGAACTTGGCCGCCACTGCTATTTTTCATGATACAGTTATTTGGAACTACCGAATAGTTTGATAATCCAGGCGTGTCAATTCGGTTAAAAACACTATAAAATTCCCTCAAGTCAATCCCTCTAAGTCCACTCTCGTCAAGTTCACGTACCGAAGGAAATTGACCCACCATCATATTGTGATGAACGGAAATGACGTTCCCGAGTCAGACCATGTTCGATACCTGGGGCTAATTCTTGATAAGAGACTAACTTAGCACGAGCATATAACCTCCGTCATTAAGAAAGCTCGAACGAGGATGCACATTTTTTGCCGCTACTCACCAGCTCAGCTCTAGCCCTTTCCTTTGTGATGTATTTAGCTCTCATAAGGCCAATTTGGCAATATGGATGTCAAATATGGGGATCTGCATCAGACAGTCAAATAAAAAAGATACAAACCCTTCAGAATAGAATCCTCAGAATAATCACCAAAGCACCATGGTACGTTCGGAATTCCACCCTCCACTCTGATATAGATATACCACTGGTAGTTCAGGTACTCAAGGAAACCAGTCGCCGACACTTTGAGTCACTCCAAACCCACCACAATACAGAACTCCAGCAATAAATTATTGGAAAGCCAACCACCAGCCCGAGACCAAAGAAGACTCAAGAGAAAACGAACAGTTGACATAATCAGCTGAAACTTCTGTGATTTGTGATATTAATTAAGCCTGGGATAAACTAACTGTTATAACTGCCCCATTATTTATATTTATTGTTGAACATTATCATCATTCACTGTTTTCTTTTTTGAAGTACATTAACGCTTGTTCCTATTACTAAGAGGCGTATCAGTGGATACATACCTCTTCACACGTTACACGTGAATTAGAATATTGCATGTTCTACTAATAACGCTGTTAGCAAAACTAAAATGTACGAAGTACAATGAAGTTATAATTAAAAAAAAAATTTAACGAATGGAGTAGCCTAGGTTATAGATTCATTTGACGAATTAGCTATGTGAAGTTTTAACGAACATTCGGTTAAAACTTCACCCCCTGTTGTAGGTACCTGTATTTTGAATATAAGTACACAGACTGATTATGGATCAAGAGAATATGAAGCAAAAATAGGAACAATGAACTCGAACTACAATAGCCTTGATACGTGACCACTCTATAATACATTTATCTCTTCTGGTGGTAGCAAAAAATTGCTAAAAGTGGATTTCGGTTGGGCTCGGCTCATTAGCCGCCTTCCTTGTACGTGAGGTGACGAAACGGCTCTCGAAACCCAGCATCTCGCGGTCCCTTGATGACGTCCCGATAACTTCCCGTTATTGGGAAACGGAGGAAACAACAAGTGCGGGACAAAGGTCGTCACAGTGGGTCAAAGAGTTACGAGTCCCATCATCTTTACAGGAGGAATTCCGTCATCGCTCGGATAGGCACGGATTTGTCAAAATCTACTCCCGATTCAGTCTTACTCCCTGCTCACTTCATTTTCGACTTCTGTCGGCTTTTCAAAAGGTGCCCGATCTTCATAACTTTCAGTTAATTCGTATGATTTTAGGGGAAAAATGTCTAGATTATTAAATTTGGATCGAATGGGTCCGTCGGGAGTGGTGTAGAACCAACCTTATGTTCTCCCTCAGGCCATCAGGATCGTGAACCTACGTCTACGGCCGATTTTCTGTGTGCGATCCAATATTGGCTTGATACCTACCTATTGAATTTTACCGATCTGTGCATAAGGGTTAGCTAGATCGACAGATATAATGGGTAAACCATTGTGAATTTATACAAGAGCTCCTCTCGAATTATTCATGTTCAATATATTATGTTCATTTGTACACGACGTTTCCAAATATCTTAGGTATTCGGTCCGTGGAAGTACCTACTGCCTCGTCAAAAACATGTGCACAACTTCACTATTGACATTTTCATATACCTATATTATCTTACGAGGGTATTATGGTCTCAATAGAGTTCAACATTATGATACATAATATATTTATGTTGTTCTCGGGTAGCTTCAATTTATTGAGGAGCTCAACTTTATAGTATTGGGAGGCCGGTCTCTTGTGAGTTAGTCATCACTATCAACGTGATCGGATCAATAATTAAGTACAATAAATTATTGTATCATATCTACTAGTACTTACTAGTACCTCATATCGTATTGCGCAACCCAAACAGCTCAGCAGCTTACCAATAATAATAATATAAAAGTATCTCGATTTGCGGTTTCATGGAAAGTTTCCACTCACATTTTACGTTTGAACCTTCCCGAACAAATTTGGTTCCTTCTCATCTTGTTTTTGTTTGCAGTCAAGAGTCCCTGCCACACGCATAAATTTTATTGAATTTTAGGGGATTTTGAGGGTTATAATCTAGATGAATAGTCAGATAAATTATTGTTGCCTATCCCTTCAACACATATAGTGGTCCATGAGCTGGCACATTCATATTGAGCTCCCAATGCTCGCTAATCAGCCTAGAAATCTAAAGGGAACCATCCAGAGGCCAGTCCAAAACCATCCTCCAAATTTGAACAAAATCGAATCATTTCCTAGTGAGAAATATAGTGAGTGAAATACATTTAATAGTGAGAAATTAATTTTTAGAGGTTTTTACATTTGCGCATGCACAAAGGCTGCCATTGATTCGACCAGGCTGTAATTTATAGACCATCTAGGCTCAATACCTGAGACTTTCATTGGAATCAGATTAAAACTGTTTACATTATGCATGTGGATAGTGTTCGCAGATACACACCCACGCAAATAGACCGATAGACAGACAGTGAACCGAATTCGTTCGAAAGGTCTGAAACGCAAAATATGAGGGAAAATTTCCATTTTGAAGCGAACAAATTCTCACCCCACGGATTAGAAAGAACGACGCTTTCTTCTAAGTACACTAATGTTAGACTAGAAATCGATATTGTTTTTTTTGGGTTTAAAATAAAGTGTGAGTATTTCAGGGGTCGACTGTAGGTTGTCAAAACATGCGAACTAAAGACTGTGAACTCTTTTATTATTTACACACTTCAGTTTCAAGATCGAATTTACAATGGTGGTTTAAATGGCAATCTGCAGTCTATTCTGGTCGACTATAAATTCGCATAGGTACAGCCAGCAGAACATCGAGTTCAATGGCGCTTAACAGAGCCGTTTTCAACCGTTCCAGCTTGCATCGGTTTCTCACATTCGTTGCAATTTCAAAAGCGAAAACAATCGATTTCCTGTGGAACATTGCTCTTTCATTAGAACTACTCGTCCTTGGTTGTAATGGAACTAACGATGGTGCAATTATTCTTGGGCGCGAGGTGCGACGGATTAGGAGCTCTTCGTTCAGAGATAGCTTCTCGATTAGGAATTTTAAACTATCAGTTAAAGAGGCTTCAGTCCAATAAAATAGACCGAGACTTGTCCTCTGAGAGGACAAAAAAGGGTTAACGAATGAAGAAACAAAAATATATGCATGAAACAATATCACGGATGAGTGTTTTCTATCGAATTAAAAATATTTATGAGGAAGAGGATGATGTTTTTTGGTTTTGTACACGTCCCTGTATTTCTTCAGTTGTCGGCCGATCGACAATATGCTGTATGGATTGTATTCCTCTGTTACGCAAATGTAGCTATTCCTCCGTGGCGAATTATGTATCTATTTTTACCGTAGGTACCGCTTGACCTACTTGAACTTGAAATTTGAGCTACCTTATATTGTCTTATGCCATAAGACAATGATCTTATGTTTCTCGTATGTTTTTCCCAACAGACATTTCTTCTTTACCTTTTTTATTTTGATATTGGTATTTATTCTCATTGGCAACACTGCTTGCCGCGGATAAGTACAACTACCATTTGACAACATGATTATGAGTATAATTTATTACAAGTCTACTTCCACATTATTGAGTCCATTGTTGCTTACTTTACGCTATTTCCCCCTAACTATCTTCTAGACAGTAGTATACGAAAATGATTCTTTCTCATTGATTGATAGGGAGAGTTGAACGATATTCGAAAACGATTCTCTTTTCGTAGATCTGGATGATAGACATGATAATTGAAATATCTTCATCAGGATGTTGAATGAGCCGATAATATCTGAGAATAAATTATCAGTACCTAGTTAATCTGATAATAACTTAGTAATTTGGAAGGTTACTATCCCTGTATCTGCAGAGTCGATGGTGTTGATAAACTTTTTCTGAATTTGTTCCCTGAAGGCAGGAATAATGATATTTATATCCTTTGTAGTGCTTTCCAAAAGGGAAAGGGAAGGGTGTTTTTGTACAGGTGTTATCGAATTTCACGGCCAAGATTGTTCAACTGATCCGGCTCGCCGTTTGTTTGATTCCCGAGGGTTGTTTAATCTGATCGATTGATTGTCATCAATCTGAACTTCATGCCGGACGAAATAGGAGGCGAGAGTTGGTATTCCAAGGACAGCATTGTTATTCCAATACTGTTGAATCACTCTCATTCATGGGTATTCGTATCAGTTTTGGGGCTAAGGTAGCCTCTGATTGACTTACAGGTGAGGTGAATCACGAACCTATAAGATCAGCCCATAGTTCTCGTATTATGGTCTACATGAGAACACTGGTTCTCGGTCATGGGCCTGCCTTCTTAGACAACGATGCCAATCATTGGTTCACTCAACTTGACAGGGCTCCAAAGTTTTAATTTTTCTTAAACATACTGATGTTATATTTTTTTGAACAAAGTTTGTTTCAGGCGACTACAAAACAAGAGGAATGTTTCTCAATTCGTTGTGTCATGGATCGACTTTTTTGTACCTATGTTTGTCGATCATTGGGTCAGGAAGAGCTGTAGGAACCACCGAATGTCACAATCTTCGAGATCTGGTAGGAGTAACGATTAACTCTTCAAGGTGAAAAAGTGACGCACACACAAAACCTGCTTGCTTACTTGACCGAACAGAAAGAAAATGGTTTACCCACTAACTATAAACTTGTATTGCTTACTGTTGCATGTACCTATCTGTTTGAAGAGGCAGTGATTTTGTTGAAAACACTACAATGAAAATAACAGGTATTAATATCTCTCAGCATGAACCTCCGGCCTGCTGAGTACATTGATATGTTGTTGTGTTATCTGCTATGTTTATTAGAAGATTGATTGGAGTATTGTTATTTTTCTAGATGATGGATTCACAGCGATCATCATTACCATTAAGTAGGTAATATCTATCCAGAACATCACGGGGGTAGTAGCTATCTATGCATAACAGGTCAAGATAGACCACGACATGAAAACCGTGTTTTACGTCTCACTTGAGGAGTCCAAATTTTTGGAAAACTAATCTTTCAGTGGAACTCGTTGACCTTTGAAGAACCTTCAATATGCACCTTTTCTTCCCAAATTTCAGTTCTCACGCTAAGTGAATCTGTAGAGCCGAGCATCCATTTAATATTTCCATTTGCAACGAAACTTGATATGGAGATTCAAGCATGAATGCATACTTAATAATATCATTGACATTTTGCCCCTAACATAACTTTCGTCTATACGTAACGAAAGGCATACCAAGCAGCTAATGTTGTTATGTTGATTCTGCCTAAGATCAACCTCCTGGAGAACTTCGATAGCTGAAGACGTCCTCTCAACGCCTGAGCGCACATCAGTTGCGCCGGTTCTGTCACATCTTTTCTCATTTCTTGGAAAAAGGCAAGAAGCGAACTCCGATACGGACATCAGACCAACAATAGAGCTTTTCTTCTATTCACCTTCAGACGGAGTCTCAGCTTTTCTCCATGAAGAAGAAGATTTAGTTCTTGTCTAAAGGATGTTGTACATACCCTACTCTATACCGTATTTTTGTTTTCTTTTGCATTCACTTCACAGAAGTCTCGAACAAGAGATTTGTACTCGAACTGAAGAAGGCTGCAATAAGAATGAAACAATAATACAAATTTCCTAACAAAGTTCCTTGGTGTAGTGTACTAACCCCCTGGACGGCTTGCGATATGAATATTATGATGCTTGATGAATGATAAAAGACTAACGCAATCTTCCTTAATCTCATAACCAACCCTCACGGACAACACTCTTCTTATTACCACCGCATTCTTTATAACAGGTTTATATATGTGTACTCTCATTCTTAATTACTCAGTCAGAGGTCAGTATATGGTTGAAATAAAATAATTCGGACATTTTCAAGCCCATTTTGGTTCATATCATTCTCATCTAATCATTACTAAATATTATTATTGATCTCAGTGATAAACCTTTGCCTTTAATAGAACCCTCGTAATCTCCCACGTTTCATGGCACTTATAATGCAGGTATTGACTGAAAAATCCTGCAAATTATATGACAACTGTTTATTGTTTTCAATAGAGAGAACCCTTCAGCGTAGATCAGTGTTCTGTTGTCACAAAAATTACTACCTGAACTGCGAGCTCAATTTTCGACTGTCAATTTTTTACTATCGGCTCGAGTTTTCGAGTTTAGTCACCTGACTCCGGCAACTCCTGACTCCATTAGGGCGTTATCTGACTACTTAACGGTATCATCCTCTCAATTTCTTTGGTCTCTGACTCAATTTTGAAGTCTCGACTCGTTTTTGGCATGTAGTCTTGCTAAAGTGGATATCACTGGGATTCCTTCAGTGAAAACCAATTTGTGGTTCACAATCGCGTTTTCATTTTCTATCTGATCGTTTCTGCCTTCGTAGAGAGCGAAAGGTTAGTTATAAGTACTTCGGATGGTCTGTTTCGACCAGCGAATGGTGAACTATTTAAAATTGCAAAAGTCATACCTTTCTATCCCTATAGTGATTTGAGAATGTCATCCCATTATGTTGTAATTATAGTATTATTTTCTCACTGCCAAAACCTCACCGGGTATTTGTGATTACTGAATATAGGTATTATTGGAATTGTGAACTTGAAAATGACAATGTAGATACCACACCCTGATTGCCGATACTGTCTGAATGGAATTACTTACTCTCTTATTCATCTTGCTTGAATGAGCACCCAACTTAAGTATGCATAACTATATCACTTTTCTTCCTAGAAAATTAGCTACTTGGGACTCTCAACAGTCGATTTCAATGCGGAAAAAGAGAATAGGGACGTACTTAGGCCCTAGCTAGATGAATTACCTTTGGTACATTTTTTTCCATCAATGCGGACCATATCCGTCCTTTGTACATATATAAACCTCCTTCAATTCATTATTTTTATTGAATGTGGTATTAAGTAAATACGTTACCATCGCATGTTGAAAGGCGTCGCGAGCGGAGGTGGCGCCAAAAAGCACAAACACTACACCAAGAAGTGAAACCGAGAGCTTCATGACTCCTGAGGAACGTCTGCCCTGAGGATGACACCCTCACTGTCTGGGGCGAAACCCCCACTGCCTCGACGTCCTGGAAGGGGTCCCTTCGGCGACCTTCCCACAATCGTCCAGGACGGGAGAGCGGTTGCCTTTCCCGAGAGTTCTTCTTCTATCCTTACGAGTACGTGAACCTCTAACCCCTAGAGTGAGCAAGAGGCATCTATAGGGGTCGGATGGACCGATATGGCCGAACAAGGTCGGTTTGGTGTTCAAATGAGACTTTCTAAAAGGGGAATGAGTATTTCACCCTGGTTCCGTAATGTTCGCATTTTGGAATAGCCCTTATAAATAGGTACCTATTGTGCTGTTGAATTTCATAGAAGTAAAACACTAAAACCCACTAAAACTTGGTCCAGGCTAAATAAAAAATGAATGTTCTCACCTGATTAAAAACTCGGAATTTACGCGTAACTACTTTCCTTCTTCCTTCTCCATTGTAGTCGCCTCTGGTCAGTCAACCCCTATCCTATTAAAGCTTTTCACTTGTTTCTGACTAATTCTAGTCGATCGCTAGAAACACGAAGGCAAAACCATTAATATCTCCGAAACACAAAGCCACGCCACACCGCGTATTTCCGTTCCCTTAGTGAGTTCGGTGCCGTACAAATAAATAGAATGGACTGAATCGGATTTTCATGGAGAAAACTTTCACAAATTGGCATAGCTACAATTTTAAAGCCCTTTGCATTAGCTTCATTTTCTTCGAAAATTCGTTAACTCGTTTGGAAAGGGCTATCCCATTGGTTAACTCCATGGAAACCAACTCCGTATGGGTCAACTCCTTATAATAAATTGTTCGAGTATTTTCGTTTCGTTCACTCGGTGTCCTCCATATGAATTTCGATTTTGCTTTTCACAACTTCCCCTTAATTGTTTTTAGGCTATTTAATTTATTATGCGTAGATACTATCACTTCTCCATAGATCAGTGACCTTCTAGAAAGACTAACATATCCCATAATCAATCCATGAGTGAACGTAGAAAATCA
>JAEMON010000008.1:9695164-9709998 GCA_030264115.1 Lygus lineolaris | reverse complement strand
AAAAATTTAGTTTCCAGGTTCCATAAGGTTCTGTGTAAAGGGAAGTCCAGAGATGATTGAAAGAGATGATTGAATTAACGTTTTTGTAAATAAAATATACGGTCGCTAGACAAATTAAAAAAATGATGAATTAATACGATAATTTTTTTTTTCTTTCATGAAAATGGTCTACATACCTCCTTCTGTGGTCTCCATAACCAATATTTTGTTAAAACCACTTCCACGGAGTGATAGAAGTTGTTTTCAGGTACCTGACGGTTTACTAAGCGACTGAGACGAGACATTCATAGGCTGTTGGTTTGACATTCAATGTTTTCTCGTACGGCTCATACGTTCACTACCCCATTTATAATTATCTTTTCTGCTCTCTCTCAGATCACAACTACCAGGTGAACAGGTTCCGGCTTGACAAAACACACCTTCATTTTTCGACTTTTGAACAGCTAGATTCACATTTCGTCCCACTGTGCGGCGTTTTATAATCCGAATTCGGCGGGAGAAGGTATTATTAATTCACCAGAAAACAATCAAAACCAGCCGATTCCGCACCACTATACAATTATAATGAACCGGCAAAATATAAAACAATCCGATAGACACGGCAATTAATGAGAATGACATGTAAAACAATTATTTTATTTCAGACATAAGAATAAGAAGGGTACAACTTTACGTGAATACAGAAGATAATTCAATTATTTTCACTGAAATTTAGGTTGAATTCAGGAATATTCAACTGGTATATATATATATATACTGAAAACGAATCTCTTATTGTCTAGGGTCACGGCCTCACTGTTCTTATTATAAGCAACAGGTCCGAAACCGGCTGTTTCATCGAATAAATATCTTGGAAGGGAGATGTGGACATAACATGTTGGTTATGTGTGTGGACCTCATATGTTGAAGTTTGTGCCACGAAAACGCTGGACTGTAGAGAGTCAACCTTCATGTGCATACCTCAATGTACCTTCATGTGCCTACCTCGTATTTGTAATATGTATCTCTTAGTTGTCCATCATGAAAATAAAGAGAACTTATGCGAATGTTCGTACATGGTGTCGTCATAGTTCATTCAACCTCTATCTTATTTGAATCGTAAACTATGGTACACATTATTATGAAATGAAACTATATCCTATAGTTTTCCCAAAACTAAATAGGTATACCATCAAAATGTGACGCATGTTTCGTAAATAGTAATTTATCAGTGGTTTTCACGTTGGCGCATGCGCAATCTATGGAATTGATGAAATTTATGTGTGATCACATATGACCTAGCCTCGAACCACCGGAAATATTTCAGCGATATTCACCAAGTTGATTGAATTTTAGCTTTGAAAAGACCTGGTTAATCCGTGTGTTCTAACTGAAATGATCTTATTGCATTTTTTGCCTGAGTAGAATTGATTTTTACTTTTTATTTTGAGTAAAATGGCCGAGGGGATTCCTGGAACGCATGTCTCCATCCCTAGTCGAATTGGAACGGGAAATGTATAACATAGGATCCTTAAAAAGGGTGAAGGTACCAACTTCGGTCTTCACTTATCACTTGGAGACGAGAAAAAAACTCATCAGTGCCCTCATAGGTGCTACCTGATCCAGACGTCGATAGGGGATGTCTGGAAGTCTTCGGAGCCGTATCCTTCCAGCCCTGCAGTCTTATATGAGGACTCCGTCCGATCGCTCATCGACCGTTCTTGAGAGACCTGCAGCAGACCGTGTACCCCGCCTCATGTTTATCAACAAACGTTACAAAAGGTTAGCAAATTCTAGGAATTTGTATGGTTCTTACCTATGAACGTCTTGGTAGATACTTTGTGAATTGTTCCTCGGGACCATGCTAGTAAGTTTGAGGAATTCGATTGCCATACTATTTCATTTTTTTTAAATAAAATTATCCGTTCGAATAATATGATTGGATAAAAATATACCTCTCCAACCTGTTTGTCTCAAAGATGAATATTGTGACCATGAATGCATGCTTGGAAGTACTCGTATATTGGACTCAGTTTTGAGTAAGTGGAAAACGCCGTTTTTGTTTTTGAGATCTTGGCAAGGAACTCTTGCTGCTCACCGGAGTTAGTAAATGGAATACATGGTGTACGTTGGTTATAGGGGTTAATCACTATATTAAAGCTCCTAACGATAGAATTGGGAGGAGTGTTGCCATACATAAATAATAATATACATTATGATATGATATCGAGCTTCAAACATCTCACAAGTACCTACAATTAATCCATGAAAGTCGAATGAAAAGTAAGTACAAAGTTAATTTCTTTGAATTTTACTAAGTTGAGTAATTAATCCTTGAATATCACATGTTCAAAAATTCCGATACTTTCTATCGTTTTTAATATTCAGGTATTCGTCCAATATAGCCTCAACTAAATGACGAATAATTAGAGAAATCATTCTGGACAGGTTTGCACATCACTTTACATCTGACCCATGATGAATCTCCTTGCCACTTCAATCCTACTGATCATGTGGCTTTTGTTGCTAACACATCATGCAAACGCCATTATCAGGTAAATTTTTCCTTCGGTAACTTTGGTAGGTACATATACCAACTATTTTTCTTATATTCTAAATATTTAAGTTGGTACCTACTTTGTGTATGGCCAAATTATTGGGCAGGCACTGTTTCGCCTGGTTTTAGGGTCCATCTTATCATAAGTCGTTCGGGGCACAGTCGCAAGAAATCTTTCTACCTATCGTTTATGAGGCTTGTTAGTAACTATTGATGACACAATGGAAAAGTGAGAAACATAAAGCGTTTTCGGTAAATAATAATTCATCATAGCTGAAAGTTTCAAAATGATGTTATCCGTATGAGGATCACACGTATTTCGACCCAGTAAATGGAATTCATGTTACGAGTAAAATTAAAATTAAAATTATCGTAAAATTAAAATTATATCGACAGGGTCCCTCTCAAGAAGTTTCTTGGGGGTCGAACGGAGTCGGAGCAGATGATGAGAGCTTTCAGCTCTAAAACAGATAACCTATTTGGTACAGAAGTGTCCCATCGGCGAAAAGTTCGACTGACAAATGTTATGGATGTAAGTACTCATCATAATTATTTAATTAATAATTATCAGGGTTAAAATTGAATTGTCGTGGACTGACAGAAAGATAGGTGCGGAACCAAAACTGTTCAGAAAGCTCTGAAACGTAGAAAGCGAGTGGAAGTTTTGATTATTCAGTGCAAGAATGGTTTTATTTTCTTGCATAAATACATATCTAGCTTCTTCCTTTCGGTTGTGAGGAAGCAAAATTATATTAAGAACATCACCTCCACCGCCCTCTAAGAATGATGGTAATTTAGTACATAATTAAGAATATTTTGTAGCCATCACTCACCTCTGTTCTTTGGTTGTTGGTTGCGTATGTGTACGGTTTATGCTCTGTCTAAAGAATAAGCTTCTCAGTGGTAAAATGTGATTTTAAAAGATTAGACACTGTGAATAACTCTCTCCAAACTGTCTAATGTCGGCCAGAAGCAATAGGATCAAGAGGTGATTCAGTTAGGAGCCTTAACGAAGTTTGTTGTTGATATTTTTTTTGAAGTTCGAATGTAGATTTTTTATTGTTATTGTTTTTAACACAGTTAGTGAAGTAGCAACCGAATCAAAATGATCGGTTCCCAAGAGAGTAGTCAGAAGAATAGAGTACATAGCCCAATGTGTAATGGCAGTTATGCAAGAATAGGTCTGAATCGCCAAATAACCTATGGTCACTCTGACGCTCCACTCCCAGCTGCACAAGGTATCAACAGCAAGAAGCCAACATAGGCTAGAATGGGGGAATACCGCCACGCTAAGTTAAATTCCCTCTAACATCTTTGTATTATCGTGTATTGCTGGCTTTTATCATTTATTTGACAGAGAAATACCTAAGCTATTGAAATATAGCCATTAAATGCTCATTTCAACAGTACCGTAATTTGAAAATCCAGAAAACCTGAACTCCTAAAAGTGGCGGTATTACTTCAGCTAGCTGGGGTAATATCGCCACCAGCTTGGGGTAATACCGCCTGTCAAATTTCCCTTAAAGACCTAGGTAACTGGTAAGGTACGAAATATCAAACATTCCGCTTTGTAAATACTTTTATTAAAAATCTTAAAATTTCAAAGAAATAGGAACTAGGAACTCCCTTTATGCAGGAGGAACAACACTTATATCTAAAAGTAAATCCTAATAATTCGATTAATGATCTATTCATATCTGGTTTTGGCGCACCTACGTTGAGCACTACGGGAGGAACCAACCAAATATGGGAACAGCAGGGTTGAAAAAAAAACAGTTTTTTTTATTTAAATACAAAAAACAGTTTTATTTTGTTTAACACAGTGTTTTTTGTTTAAAACGTGAGACAGAGGTTTTTTTTTAGGTTGTTTAAAACTGTTTTAAACATGGTTTTAAAAAAGTTGTTAAAGATCGCTCAAAAAGCACTATGGCAGTGTTTGAATGATTAGGAATAGGAAGTAGGAACAAGACAAAATATTCAGGGGAGTACGTAATGCATTGACTTTCGCAGAACGGGGAGGTGAATTTATAGCGAATTCACCATTCAAATGAAAAAATGACCCATCGGAAAATTTCTCCGGAACTCCAGAGTTCAAACAAAGGAACAAAACCTCTACTTCCGAGAATTTCCAGGCTGGAGGTAGCTGGTAGGTATCTAACTTGTCATTCTGACTACTGGCGAATGGCGATGGAAATCTGTTGTACCTTACCTATTATGTTTTTTGTTGCTCATTGCTCACGAGGTCAATGTCATTTTCCTCCTACATGTCCAGTTTGAAATAACTCACGAAGGGCATGTTAAAACAGTATTAAGCAATGTTTAAAAACAATTTAAAACAAATGTTTTAAAACACTGATGACTGTTGATAAAGAGAATGGGGATGTGACGCCGCGAAACTTACGGCGACGATCTAGTGCACGAAGCAACCAGGTGTGACGTAAGCAACGAAAAACAGAAAAATCAGTTAACAAACTAGAGTGTTCGCCAGGCTAGTGTGTGAAGGAAAGCTATGCGATACTACTCGATGTATTACCGATCGATATGGAGGTGCGGTCCTACACCCAGAATGTCACAGAGAAGATGGAAGAACGGTGGAAAAAATCCTCGAAAGCAAACATCCTCCTCAACCAATACCCGATTTGGTAATGAATGTCACGCGCTCACTCACCTGCCCAAGATAGGAGGTTTAATAAAGCAAGGCCACGATTCGGTTAGAGATGAATGTGCGAATATGGCAGCACTGGCATGGCGGGGAGTGGTACTAGAACGAGTTCTACAGGAGGAATCTAGTGGAATGCCCGGACTAGTGGCGGATTTCAAAGCTCATTGACTCTGGGACAGGGAGACGATTGCGTTTTTTGAAAATCGCATTATGAATGCCGACGCTTCCTCTTACCTGCCCCAGGACTGGAGCACGATTGCTGAAGCAGCTGCCCAAGAAAAGCACCGCAAGTACGGCTGATCGGCAGAAGATCACCACGGCTCGTTCTCCCCACTGATTCGATCTTGCGGGAATGCTCCACAAAGAATTCAATCAGTTCCTCCACAGACTGGCGACGACCTTAGCCGAAAAATGACCAAACCGAAGTCGCAAGTGGCTGGATATGGGTTAGGACGAAGGTATACCTAGTTTTCCTTAATAAGAGCCGTATCCATGGGGGTGCGAGGCTCTAGGAGGACAGTGAAGGGCCTTAACCATTACCTTAACAACCCATCCGGTGTTGGGCTGGAGGACGGATCTACCCTGCCACTGCTCCGTGACTAGCCAAGCATTCGGTGTGAGGAAAGAGGGGAGCAAGGAACCAAACAGACGAAAGAGGAAGGAGTGAAGGAATGAAAAATAAAGGAAAAGAAAAGGCAAAAAAAAAAAGAATTGAAGACATACGTTCGTTACTCCATTGCTAAGCCTTTGTTAAGCCTTCGTTTATTCCATTGCTAAGCCTTCGTTAAGCCTTTGTTAATAAAATTGTTATTATATTTCGTAGCCAAACCATGTAGAACTGGAGTATCCCCTCAACCATCAACTATAATAAAATTTTCTATAATATAATTTAATTATAATATTTTCAGATATACTACTACGGTCGCATATCTCTCGGTACGCCGGGGCAGAAATTCAATGTCATTTTTGATACTGGATCCACAGATTTTTGGGTGCCATCGAAACAATGCTCCTGGTTGAGCATTTTGTGTTGTAAGTAGCCTTAAAAATAATATAACCACTACAATTTTATGAAACTGGCCAACCGATTTTCGAGAGACCCTAGGCCCCGGCCAAAACTAAAGACAGAGATCTTAAATTGTGAATTTAGATACATTGTGAGGCATAGTCAATCTAGAATTAAAGTTCTTCTATATGTAGGAACTCTTTTCGGCTTTGTGTTCTTTTTGATTAGTCGGCCGTGGGTTGATTATATATATATATATATCAAATTCTCGGGTATCGGCCCCCAAATGTTTTTTTTTATTTTTAATTTTTTTAATTTTGTAGATGAGACACAGGGACTCTCACACACTATAAGTGGATTTGAAGGCAGTTTTAGTTATTAAGTCTGGATTTTAATAAATTAAAAACATTATTACAGGCAGAAGATAATTTTTGACTGTCCCTATTAAGATTAATTTTGCTAGGTTTGATATTAATATGTATTGCCTCAGAAATCAACCTCCGACTCAAACGCTCCTCCCGGTCCCTAATACTCACACCATCAAAATTGAAAAAATGTCTCGAATCCATGCTGTGCTGGACCAACCCAGATTTATCTCTGTTGCCATTTCGGACATCCAGCTTACGGCGGGCAGCTCGAGTTGAGAAATGGTTTTTGGTTTGTCCAACATACCGACTTTTTCATCCTGACATTCCACATGGAATATCATAAACAATGTTTGTAGCCGACATGAGTGGACATGAGTGGACTTTATCCTTCCCTTTAGTGTAACAATGTCCTAGAGTGGAAGAAGGACGTAAACCATTTGGGAGCCGATATCAGACAATCTGATATATATATATTTTTCGGATTTGGTACCATTATCTGATCGAGCTATTCTAAAACGTATTACCTGTTAGAAGTCCACTATTATCGAAATGTGGGAGTAGTTCGGAGTTGAATATTTGCTCACCAGAGTGCATAGGTACCCCTCTTGAATAGATGTCAAATCGAGCGTGATCCCGTTTTGATACCGTTTTGTACTTTGTTAGACCATTCTTCAAGTTAGTTATCGTCTGGAGTGACACACGTCTTCACGCTGTCATTATTCGAGGAAACCAATTGAATGGCAAAGAACCCCATTATTTTGTAAAACCACTCGGAGATCATTAATTTATTCCCCATTCAATTATTTTGCAATAGTCATCATATAAATTCCGGCTCCACAACAGCCGTTACACACGTATGAGGGAATCCCATATATGTTATACATGCCTAGATACATGTTGAATGATAATGCGGTTTCGATATTTTTATTTTTATTTTCTTTGTTTTTATTTTTGGGCGCTCGTATTTTTGTTTTTGTTTTGGAAAATGTCCTCTTATATTGGTATCCGCGGATGAATTATTTCGCTGAAGGCACCAAAGGGACATCTCTACAAGCATAGTTTATCTCCTTAAGTACTCCGATAAAATGTTCCTACATATTAATATTTAATACTAATTGTAAATAAATATTATGGCATTGTGACGATGTATAAAGTAACTGCCTACTTTGAATTCTACCAGGGTACAAATGGTGGGTCGATGCACCATTTTACGATCATGACAAGTCATCTACTTATAAACGGGTTGGTAAAAGCCATTTTCTGCCATATGCAACTGGTTGGCTTTGGGGATTTGAATCGAACGATGTTCTAAAGGTATGTACCTAGTTAATTTACAAGAAATCTATCATTTAAATATTAGTGACCCTCGAACATAATTTTCTCAATGTTTGATGCATACCATAATAAATTGCATTAATTCTTATTACATATAGTTACAATGACGAGTGTGTGAACTTACCATTCAGGAATGGGTACTTTTGATTCACCTATACTCTATCCTACAACCACCTAACGAAAACGAAGGAAATTTCTTCTCATCATGGAACAAGAACTATCCACATAATAATTTATTGTATACACATACACAGTATATTGACGTCTTCTTGAAATTTTACAGGTTGGGGGAGTGGAAATAAAAAACCAAACTTTCATAGAAGGAACGTACGAAAGTTTATTCTTCTTGTTTGTTGAGAAGAGCGATGGGGTTTTAGGACTCGGATTCCCCAAGCTGTCTATTGAAGATGGCGTCGCTCCACCTTTCTTCAACATGATCAAACAGACCGGGATGCCTGGGATGTTCTCAATTTATTTAAACAGGTGAATTTATCATAATAATCAGTAATTAAAAAATAAGCAATTCATTATTATTATCTTATCAATCAGGCGCGAAATTAAAATCGTTCATGAAAGTCTAAAACGCTAAAAGTGAGTGGGAATTTCGATTTTCTAGGAGAAAAGTTGTTCACCTGGCTAGAGTGCACACAATGCATCCTTGATTGAATCGGAAGCAACACCACCATCCCTCATAGTGGTTGTTTGCTTACGTAACTCGTGCAGCGAAAGCAAAATCATCCTAGGGCTTAAGGGTGAAGGTGAAACCGTTTGGTACGACACTGAATCCTTCGTGCATTTAATCGAAATCAATAAAGGGAAGATTTTTCTTCCCGGAAAATGAACTACTTTGAGACGTGGTTTTATGGCAGGATCATCGTCATTAATATTTAAACCAAGCCATGAAGTATTTAATTTATTTCATTTATGATAGTTACGTGACATCGTTTCTACAACTTTTTCATGTCAAAATATCGATTCAGGAACATGACAGCGTCTTACGGAGGGGAGATTGTGTTTGGAGGAATCAACAGAGACTTAGTAAATGAGAGCGAGTTGAAATTCATCAACATAACACGTCCATATTTTTGGGAGTTCAAAATGAATGGGTGAGTGCGGTGAAACTTGATTTTGTTGAATAAGTACTACTTACTTCTGATGCCACGCGTCTCTTTCCAACCGTATTAGTGGTTCATTATTTTTAATAATGAATTTGAATTGAGCACGAACAATTCTTTTTAAATTCTAAAATTGTACAATGTCTTCTCAAATGAGTAGAAACTGGGGGATGAAATTTGCAAAACGCCCTAGGCCCCTAGCTCAATAACTTTGAATAGGAAGGTATAGTTTTTCCATCGATTTCAAATATAAGAACATTCTTAGCGTCGAATGAGACTACTCGGAGCAATTTGGTAGCAAAGGCCGAATTCCCATCCAAGCACCAGCTGATCGAATGTTTTGTTGGTTTTGTCGAATCGAGTTTAATATGTTTACTTTGAAAAGCTGCGTAAGTTACTGAATTTCGATTAATGGGGTCGGATAATAATTTCAGGTGGGTGTACCTACCTACTCTTCGATTGATCTACACAGAAAAATAATCAGTAAACCGCTGCGTTTTTCTCTTAAAACATCCAAAAAATATTTTGTGTTGAAGATACCAGCACAGGTGATCGACTCCAGGGAACGCTGAATCCGAATCTCAGGACAGAAACTGTTAACCCTGACCCCTGAATAAAGCAATTTTGCATGATATACAAATTAGGTCTTTCTTTGATTTATTGTCGATGCAACGAAATTGTCAGTTGGACAGCCAGGGTTACGAAAAAAATAAAAATACAGCAAACGTCCAAATACGCAATCAGCAATTAATTTACCGAATTTTTGTAATTTCATTATCAACCTGTTGCTCGAGGTTGCTATTATCCTAATGAATCTCATAGGTACAAGAAGTGAACTAAAACATCTCGAAAACAATGAAAATTATTCGAAATCAGTCTGAAGTCGTGTCAGACTATTCGAAATCAGTCAAAGTACTCCTTCTGTTGAGTTGTGTACCTACACTTGAAAAGACCTCTGCCAAGTTGGGTGGGCAGTATAGCTTCCTCACTTTGGTAACATGGAAGTAAATCAGTTAGTGGACATTTCAGCGAAATTGGTAGAATAGTTCTGGAGTTATGCCGATGACAATAAATTTCGAGTTCGTGCATGCGCTGTTGCCATCACTGATCCAACCGTGATGAAATTCATAGGTCTTGAGTCAGCCCCCAACTACCCTCCGAATTTCAGTGAAATCGAACCATTAGGAACTGAGATATCGGAGTTTCAGGAAATTCACGTTTGCGAATACACACACGCTACTAGTGGTCGAAAGGCGATGAAATTCCTAGGGGACTGTCACGATTACAATCTCTGGAAAATTTCATCAAATTCGGACCACAACTTCATATAGTTTTGCTTGAGACAGGGAATTGACCACAGACCGACAGACAGACAGATAAGAAACCAAACTTGTTCTGAAAGCTTGTTGAAAGCTCTGAAACGTAAAAAGCATGTGGACATTTTGATTTTGGGGGACAATTTTTTTTTTTCATTTCTTGCACGAATACATAGATTCCTACCTTCGATAGTGAGGAAGCAAAATAATATAATGAGGTATTTCCAAGTATAGTCCATGAAGCCATGAAGCTATTTAAACATTAAAAAGTCCCATTCATGCAGCATGAGTTGGTGAGCGAATTTTCAAAGAATAATTTCAACCGATTTTGTGGGTGATTCTTATAGGAAATTTCACGCTGATTCCGAATATACCATGTATTATGTTCTTATGTTTAGTATGGTATCTCACACCAAAAACCTAAGAAAAAAGTTCCATTCATGCAGCATGAGTTGGTGAGCGAATTTTCAAAGGATAATTTTAACCGATTTTGTGGGTGATTCTCATAGAAAATTTAACGCTGATTCCTAATATACCATATGTTCCTATGTTTAGGATGGTATTTCACGCCAAAAACCTCAAAAAACACGTTTTTTAGCGATTTTTGAAACTAAATTTTCAAAATTTGACCCCTTGTAGTACTCCAAAAATTCTGGCCAACGAACTCATCCTTACTTTTGGAATGGTCTGAAACGGATTTCCATGAAGAAAATGTTTTACATTACACAAATTTTGAAGCCATTGCAATAGCTTAATTTTTTTCGAAAATTCGCTAAAATGACTACCAACCAACTGAATTCAGCTGTATCAAATTGAGAGCATCAATCATGTATAGAATAGCTCAGTTTATTCACTTAGAAGACGATCCCATCATCATTATTTTTTACTCTCTTCGGGACGACAGGCTCGGAAAGCGCCACAACCATACCCATGGCTAAAATTCAAGAAATATGGAACATGCTTTAGCCACTCTTTTTATGAGTCGGGTAGTGACAGGTGGTGACAGTTAGGTGGTGACAGTTAAATGGTGATAATTAGGTGGTGACAGTTAAGTGGTGATAATTAGGTTGGTTCAGCACAGTTGGTGGGACAGTTGGTTCGCATTTTTGTGACACAATTTCGTAACGTTTTTGGGTAGTTAGCTCAAGGCCAAAGCATGTTACATGCTAAAACAATTACAGATGGGGGTACCACGCTCTTCCTTCGTACTGCTACTACCTACTCTCTGGTTGTTTACAAATAACGTTGATCACCCGTGGTTGAATACAAATTATTCTGGAGTTGAGGGTGCTAATAAATGATTTATCGAATGAGGAATATTCTGGGTACTTATTTGGTTAACATGGTTGTCGCTTCATTATAATAGACTACTGATGGGCTTCCATGTTTATAACATCATATTAGGTATTTATTATTTCACAGAATAGTAATAAGATAAATGCGATATTACTTATGCCCTAATAAATTTGTTCTGCATCGTACACGTTTTCAGAGTGGTAATACAAGGTAAAACAGTGGGTTGCCGACAAGGTTGCAACGCTATTGTTGACACAGGCACTTCGATAATAGTTGGCCCAAAGGACGAAGTGGAGATTATAAATAAAAAAATTCATGCTTACAAACCCTTCATCGGAAGTATATTACCAATACCTTTATCAGTAAGTACAAAGCAGATTTGTTGACGAACCAATCTCGTTGTTTGGAAAAGAAGTCGTTCAGCAATTGGAATATGTTAGCATGCCTGTTGTGGAATATTTTGAAACCACCTATTGCATTTGAATGGCTAAACTAATTACAAACATCGTTCTGGTATGGTTGAAAACTCGTCATAAAAAGTTCCTATGTATACTCACTTGGGTATGACTACATACGTGGTATATTGAACATTTTAAGAACTTTTCTCGTTAATATAATTTGTTGTAGGTGGATTGTGATGTGTTGCAATGGCTGCCCAACATAACTTTCATCATTAATGGGTTAGACTACGTCTTGCAGCCAATAGACTACATCATGAAAGTAATTTCCTTGCGATTTCCTCTATGTAAATTGCCTAGTTTCTTTTGGCATTTTATATTTAGGTATTTAACTACTTTTGTTGTACACAGCACTGTTAATTCATTGGTTTGGTATAGTAATTGCTAACCAATCTATATTATTCCAGGATGAATCCGATTGCTACTCAGGTTTTACGAGCGGTGATTTGGATGAATCCTTTTCATGGATTCTCGGTGACGTATTCCTAGGAAAATTCTACACGGTTTTTGACGTTGACCGCAAGCGCCTTGGATTAGGACCTCTCAAGTCTGCTAATATCATGAGGAAAAATTGTACCAAGGCAATCAATGGATGAGACTGGTAAACGGGCCCATACCAGACAGAGAGAGTTTACAGTTTTCTCCTTTTACTGAATAAACGATTTATGATCACACTTTACACTTCTCATCATCTAGAAAGATATGAATTACTAGCAGTCTCAATCGAGATATCTCAGTCCATTTATGAGAAATTAAATAATTAAATTTTGAGAGGATTCAGTCTAGATAGCAGTGAATCCCAAACAACTTTTCCCGAGGAAGGCCTATCGATTTATGGCTGTTCCAGTTACAAACGAGTACTTCCTAGATTTCAATACATATCTGAATATAATGAATTCTTCCTGTATGAGGTTGGTACCTGCCTTAATATCCTATTATCATAATCATCTTTTAGCCCAATGATGTTATACCGTAGTAGTGGCAACCCATTATCTTGAATAAAGATAAGTATGTATGGGAAAATAGCTAACATGTTACCTATCAAGTTGTTACTACCTGACCCATTCAATGGAAATGGTTTTGTAGAATTTTAATAGGAATAGTGAATAATATGAATGCAAATAATACCAATATAATATTATGAATGTAACTATGTAACCTGTATATATAGTGATCGCATTACACCCATTATAGCTTATATTGAGCTCTCTCTTATATGTACGATGATATTATTACAGCTAAAGATTCCCGCAGATAAATATTGTATACAAGTATCCACCATAAATGGCATAAATATTCATTAATTATTCTGTAAAATGCTGTACACAACGGTTTATTATTCACTGTATAGATAACCCTTCTGCTGTCCATCGGTTGTCACTAGAATTACCCAAAGTGGGGAAGACTATGACACAGAGATATTAGGTTATCCAGTCACTCTACATACCTACAAGTCATAGAGTTCACAATCATGTTTCTTTCGCACAAGGGGTACTAACTCTAACGTTCTGAGATACCCCGAAGCCTCTCAATGCTTTGCCCTCCCAAACTTCAAATAGGTAGGTAAGCGTGATCGAATTTGAAATCGTACCTAGGTATTATACCTACTCGGCTAGATGAAAATCACACAATCAGATAAATCACATAAACCACGCGATCACTTAAATCAGATGGCCGATAAATTCTGAATTCCTACACTGATATCAACTTTTAACACAAAATTGTAAAAGAAAAATCGACTAAGCTTACTGCATGGATAAAAGTAATACCATCCGGCAATGTCCATGGACATGATAGCCTCGAACATTGCAAAAAACTTTCAGATTCTGATTTTGTCCAGTAGAACCTGAGAAAACGGGAAGAATGTAGTGAAGTGTTGATTTTTCAGGAAAGGTATATACATCACACAGTTTTTCTTCTCCGCGACCATTGAGCGCATTTCGCCCGCCCCAACCCGATGTCGATATTGACTTTCTGAGGATGTTTATTAGGTACTGACAATCTTGTATCTTCCTCCTCACCAGAGGGGATTGTAGTGGCAATCGAAGAGAAAGAAGAAGAAGAAGAAGAATTCCTCTCAACACTTGTAGGAGGGTAGTTACTGATGCTCGAATTCCAAATTATAGGGGTGGACCTGCAGCGCCAAGAAATATTACTACGTCATAAGCGTTCTTTCCACCAGTTTGACAAATTTGTAGGAATTTCGATCTAAAAATTGGCAAACAGAGGTTTTTGAGAGTGCTAAATCCGAATTTGAGGTCGAATGTGGAGAATTCCGATCTACGCAGTGACCACATAGTCGTACCGGTATTATACCTAGTGTTGTTGGTCTCAAATTTGTCAGAGAAAATGTACCTTCATTGATTGAAAACACTTTTTTCTCTGGTTCAACTTTTGATGACTAACTCACAATTGATTTGCGATTCATAAAGGCGTTTTTGCGCCTCTTTCTTTTCTTTTCTGTTCTGTGTTCTGAATGGTCATAATGGAGAACGGTCCATACTGTCAAAATAAGGAAAGTGAATCAAGCCTCGACTTGACACCAAATAATTGAATCTGCTAGTTACTCATGGGGTATCTGGGTATCACTGTTATCAGTGATAAGAGGTAAGAGGGGATAAGAGATAAGAGGTGGTTCTGGGTAGCCATTATGTTTATATATAAGTGGTTCTTTCATCTTTCAGATAATTTACTCACAGACCCCTTTTTGGTTTATTATTTTCAATGATGAACCTTTGGAAT
>JAEMON010000008.1:9642032-9659633 GCA_030264115.1 Lygus lineolaris | reverse complement strand
AAATGTAGGTAATTTTATTGCTAATGAGTACCACACACATTTAAATACTACATTCGCCTAAATTCCATAAAATACTGAAGGCTACAAAGACGAAACCGGTCGGAAGTTACACTATCATTAGAGAGGCCAGTGTTCTCTTCACCCTCATCCTGTCGCGGTATAATCTTACTCATTGTGCGGATTTACTCATTGTTGCAGCTTGTGGATACCGCTTCATATTTCAAAACGTACTACGTGAACCAAAGGGGAATGAGTTGTTACATCATGTACAAAGTGGCTAAATTCGAAGGGCTGCAACTATCAAGCTACTTATGCGTCAACGACCACCCTAAGGAAGTGGGCCATCAAGCCATAGCTCCTCATAGGCTTTACGTGAATCGTCGATTGAACCATCACAAGTACCACCACATGCAGGGTGACGACGACCAAATACCGTATATGCAGGAATTTTAAGTACAAATCTCAATCACATGAACGTTATTGCTTTTAGTTTTTCCTATACTTGTTCCCTACTCCAGCTATATATATAACCTACTATGGATACAAGAAAACAAATAATATCGAATACTCAGTGTATGGAAGTATTATATTATTAAGTGTAATTTCAATTTCTATATAGATACCTACCCAATATTTGAGTTGGGATGTTAAATGAGACCTACCGACTTAAGGGGATTATAGTAGTAAAAAAAAAAAAGATTTATATTAAAGGAGTTATGATTTTTTGGAAATCTTACATACCTATATGGAATGCTTGGAGACTAAATTATAGTATAGGTACTGAAGATGCAACTTAAAGGTGTACTATGGAGGTTACACATCATGTGATGTGGAAATACAAGTGCGCTAAAATGTCATTTTTGGAATATACGAAAAGGAAAAAAAAAACATATTACGAATACCGTTACGCGGAGTTCTCTATCTTGTAATTTACGATGGAACAACGCGAAAATACTGAGATGTGTGGTCCCATAAACGCAGGAGGTCACCCATCCAAGTACTAACCACGTCGCTGATAGCTCAACTTCGGCGATCTCACGAGAACCGATTTATTCCGCCACATAAGGCCGTCAGCTAAGTTGAATAAGTACGTGGTAAGTGATAGATGGGACACCCTGTATAGGAAACAGGTTAGCAACGTTTAAAGTCGGTCCCTTCAACTCCAGTCGTTTTACCATTCCACTCTATTTTTCACTCTCCCTTTCGGACTTGGAATAATTCAGGGGAAGAATTAAGCTAAACTACCTTTTCGTCAAATCAAATGACATCATCAGCGAATGAAAATTAAATTTAATTATCCAAAAACGTCTGTCATTATTCCCCCATAATGTACCTAATCGTAATAGATTTCACCTAACAATGATTTTGTTGTAATTAATTCCAATTAATTCATTGTTTAAGCTTCAAAACCGTGTTACTATAATTTCAACAGCTAATTCTAATTTCGCTCCAGTGATTTCTACATAGGAATAACAACAATAGATGGTGGTTTTGTTGTTCGTTCCGCTTGGGTTAATGTTTGCTCACATGGTGCGATTGGCCGAAATGATGATTTCATTATCTGAGCAGAAAATGGAATTATTGCGCAACAATTACAAGTATATAATTATTTGTCATATTTGAAACTTTCCCTCCTTTCTCAATCCACGATCAAAGCTGGACTTCTGGTAAGGATAATTCACTCTACTTCTCGTAAATAGACTGTTGCAAAAACCAACTCGAATTCCCCCAAATCCTAATCTCACCCACCCACCGCCGATTTTCCCATGTTGCCATCTCTGCATTGAATCTTTGATTTGCCACTAACTCCACACCCCTATAAGACTAGCGTACTTTTATTTTAAGAATTTATCACCGTTGAAACGTAAACCAAAATACAATATAAACAAATCATTGTACTACCACAGTATGTTCATTATACTGTGCCGCTCAAAATTTAAAAAAATAGAAAATTTAATAAAGTTAGTTAAAATTCTGAGCGGCACAATTAGATTTAATCTTAACGAAATTCCCCAATGAGTCAGATATCACGAAAATTTAGGAATTTATCAAGCCTTCCAACAATTTTGCTATGCTGGTTAGGAGAGAGAATTACGTTTGAGTTAATTGAAAAACGTGTTTTTTTTCCAAGGAAATCGAGTGTTTTAGGCTACGACTTGACTCGACCAGAACATGACTTGAGTACCGTGCAAAATTGCTTGGAAAACGAAATTATTACCTACCTAACTCCTCAAGTCATGGTCTGGTCAGTTCAAGTCTTGCCCCTAAACCTGCCGTAGGAACCCAGGTTTGTTTGCACTCAAACGTAGGTACTAGTAGGTTTTATTATTTTTTTTTTTAAGTAATACTGAACTGAAATCAAACTGTTTCTCTCGTTAACAGCAGTTAAATTAAAAATGAGCACACGTTGAAAAGCTGATTCATTTCTCAGGTTACATGGGATTTGACAGCTTCCTAGAATTCGTCTGGAAAATCGTACCTAATTGACCTAAGATTGGGACAAAATTAGTTATGTATTTACTCTTTTGCATTTTTCGACTTTTGAGCTGCAGTTACAGCAGAATTATAATTTACGTATTGAGGGACATTCGATGCAGGTTCTGAAAATGTGATCAAACATTAAAATATTTGAGTTGATTTCGTATTTGTAGAGCGACAATAATGCGCAATAGGTATAATAGGTACGTCGTTTTAGCGACAAATAATACTTCAACAACTCTTGTCTCAGCTACTGATGGAGCTAGGATAGTGTGGTTTGTAGCCCTTCACTCCAATTTGGGTCTAGTGTCGCCCAACTTTTCCTGTAAGATTATGCTAGGATACGCGTACGAACGAGAACGAAAAAAATACGTAAAAAAAATTCAGTACAATACATTTTTTCAAGGCTTGGAACGGAAGTAGATCTTCTACTGCAAAACAAGAAGCATGATGATAAAGAGACTCCTGTGGTCACTTATTGTCGCTCATATCTACTCCGAATGTATCTTTGCATCACCTAATTTAACAACCAAGATCCAAGTAAGTTTTTTTCATTCTGTTCATATTTCCCTAAATTGAAGAGCTGTTTCCCAAAGTGATATTGTATACATATACCTACTGAACGCGTTTTTTCACTTTCTCATATTTTTGGGGGGTAGTTCTTCAAAAAAAAGAACAAAAGCCACTGGTTTGAAGCAGAAGCTACTATCCCTACTTGAAAAACGAGTTCGAATATTCGATTTTCTTTCAAACGGTAGGAGCCTACTCTTTATCCTACAGTCGGGTAGCCCATTTTTATCTGTTTCGAAGAAACATGTCTCAACTTTTCAAACATTTCAGGCTCGAATGGCTTTTATCATTTTTCTCACATTTCATCAAAACTTATTTAATCAGTACCTTTTGGAAACAAGCTCCGCAATACGACGGTGTTATGCAATAAGGTCTTAAGACCAAATTTCCGAAATTGAGATTACTGGTTTTGTATTCGACGATAGGAGAAATCATGTTGAAAACTTGTTTGCCCAAATATCTAGATGGTGTCGGTTACCTCCTTTCTGCATATACATATCCGACTTATTCAGGTAACCAAGCCCCCTAATGCCCCGAATGCCAAGAACTGCCAAGCCCAAGCCCCAAGTCAAGCCTCACAGCCAAGGCCTCCAAGTCCAAGCCTTGACCCCCCACCCCACAAAGACCTCCAAGTTTCATATGGAGAGTGATAGGATTTGATGGGCGTTTTCAGCATTATTTCCAATAAGAGGAACGGCCTAATGGCGTTACATACACCTTCAGATATTCCTGCACCTAATGCTCCAGAGAGAGTAAGTAGGTGTAGATATTTTCATGCGAGATTTGAAACCGTGAAGAATTATCCAATCCCTTCATTTCTTCACACTACTATTTCAATAAACTTGGGTTCTTCAAAGACAAAGAAAATTATATTATTTTTTCTCTCAATTTATTCAAATTATCCTAATTGTATTGTTGCAGCGAGATAAGGAATATAGAGATCTCAACATTAGTGATTCAAGGAACATACATATTTTTCGTAAGGCACTGAAATCTCTAGGAGAAGATCCAACCGGCATAACACTGCAGTCATTGGCGGTCAGGGTAAGCATGATCTTCAATTTTGCTGATTTTGAGTTGGACTCAATGGTAGATTGCTAACTGAAAGTCAGATAGTGTGATACCAGAAACATGATCTGAGTAATAGAAAACTTAATGTAATTTACGACCATGTTCTAATGACTTGCATGAAATCAGTCCAAAACACGATTGCGAATCACTTCTTCAGTTTTGAATGCTTGGAAAACTTGCGGTGAATCATGATCGCGTTCTAATCAAACGTCAGGCAGGTGCAAGAAACATAATAGCTTATCACATTTCTGTAATTGCAGTGCGATCAAATTAAGTAGGTAGGATTAAGTAGGTGCGATCTAACTAAGTAGTTTTAAGATCAAATCTAATTAAAAAAATACTTCATTTCCCCTGAAATTCACCATGATTATCTGTACAGATACTGTCATATTATTATTATTATTACCATGTCCTGTCTCCAAGTTTCCATGATAGTGTTTACCCCAAATTTCCCGTTTCTAACTTGATTCATTTCTTTGCCGACTTTTGGCTCAATAAAGCCTTACAACTATGAAAGGTTTTATCTCAGATACATACCTACATGCACGCCTTGACACTTCGGGAGTTTAGGTAGTCTTATTGTTCTTCTTCTGCAGGGTCTATTCCCAATAATTCGACATAATAATATGTTGCTGACTGTACTAATTGACCGTTAGTAAGTAGGCCAAAAGAGACCGATTATACTAGCCTTCATTCAAACTTGAGATCAATGCTTTTGAGAGAAAATACAATGATAAAATTTATGACTGTGAGAAATTGCTACCATGGTTGACAATTATAGCTCAGCCAAATAAACCGTCCTCCATGCACAGGGTAGAGCGCGACCTGTCGTCAACACATGGCAGCATTTCTCCAAATCAGGCTGAAGAGCAATGAATTTGGTGAATTTATAGCAGGGCAAAAGAATTTTCCCACAATGACCATCATCAACCTGTATGGCATCGTTATTTGGTTTATATTTTTGACATCTTGTATAAATTCAATCTTGTGTTTCAGGATACGGTTCTTAGGTCACTCTATTTGGCGCAGTATTCGAAACATTCGGTTTTCGAATGTACGCTCAGATTCTCCGTTGGCCTCGTCACTGGTATTCGCGTGATTGCGCCAAAATGTTCTACAGTGGCATCGCCGTTAACATTAACGACGACTGTTGCAACTACGTCGGCCCTAAGTAGTGAAGCGACACTCCATACTACTGAACCCAATTATAAAGTAGATGGTAAAGATGACTCCAGTAACACCGTACCTCCACTTCGGAATGAACCCGAGTTGGTGGAGGGTGCCAAGAAGCCTGATTCAAGTGCAGGTATCCCCGATACTAATGGAGTTCTTGAAACATATCCCGCGAAGGACACGAAGGTGAAGGATTCTGTAGCTTCTGCGTATTTCTTTCCAGCAAATGATGGACAGGGAACATCCACTGTAACGAAGGTGCCTGTCAATGTGAACGGTAATTTCGAAATAGGATCTAGGAAGTTTGACATGGTTCCCAAACCGCCCAAGAGAGCACCTGTCATATACAAAGTTTCCAGAGTGTGTTTCGATGGATCACTTTTCTTGAAAACAGATGGAAAGTGGACCCCTTCAGATGAAGGTTGTTGAGGGTGGTCTACCAAACTGGTCTTTCAATGCTCATTAAAAGTTCATTGTATGTCAAGATGTTCGGTATTGCAAATAAAAAATATATGAAGTTATAGACAACTTGTATGTATAGACTAACCACACACTTTCCTTGTCCTACAAAGTGTAAATATAGTGCTTCTCTCACTTACATAATGGGACCATAAACAACACTGAAATAAATTGAAGTTCATTTTTTTCAAATTTGTTCTCAAAATATCAATGAAATTGTTTGAGAAACTGATGGTATTGTAAAGAGAGAGGACTGTAGGTTGTATTGTAGAGAGGTGGTATTGTAGAGAGAGAGGATTGTAGATTGTATTGTAGAGAGAGGATTGTAGATTGTATAGAGAGAGGACTGATTGATAAATATTGAGTTTGGTCTTGGGTGACGTCATGCCGTATCTACCTTCCTACTTCTGAAACAATGTATAACGTTACGTTCTGTACAGATAGTCCTGTTCAGCATAGATAGTCCTCGTGGTCGAGTTTCTTTTCGTTTATTTTTCCATCCCAGGATCCTACAATATTGTGTGAAACTGATTGATACACTATCTGGTTCACTAAATCCATAATGAACCGAGGAGTAATTAGGTTTTATTGATGACAGTTAATGATTGAAATAGTGATGACATCTGGGGACAACCTAATGAGGATTACCCAATCAGAACACCAGATTTCACAAGGGGTTATTGACTATTGTCAGGTTGATGGTCCCACACTAAACTGAAGTTATCGAGTCACATTAACGTTAATGCACGTTCAAAATTTGATGTGTATCCTCTGTTCATGCCGATATTCATTAAATAGTTATGCACATATTATATTTGGAAAATGTAGAAATAATTGCCTAATTTGGGAATGTTAAATGCAAATAAAATCAAATGTTTGCTGAATGTTGAAACCCAATAGGAAAGTGCTGTCTTCTCTTAGTCCAGTTGCCGCCAGCAAACCACAACTACAGTTGAATCATTGAATTAATTTATCATTATTCAAGTCCATCTATACAAGCAGGTAAATTGTTGAATGAACTTCATGTTAATAAATTATATTTTTACTGTGTGAGAATATCGTGAACGGGCGAAGAAGAGGGATGTGTTGTGTTGAATCAGCAACCTAATTCCTCGTCTTCATCTGCGATCGTTTAGAAGATTATTGAAATATCAGTCAAATTTTCCTTCTCTACCTAGGACGAGACTTCCCCCACGAAACTCACCGTGTCGTGGTGGTTCAATGTAATAATAGGTATACAATGTATAAATACCATACATAACCTGTGCAGTACCTGCCATTCGTCAGTGATATCCGTGTAATGTGTGTGATGTGTTCGTAACTTGTTCATCAGTGAACCCCTAAATCTTACCCACTTATATCATTGATGGTACAATGCACTATTGTACCGTCAATGATTTGTTGGGCGCCCCAACAAGTTCGAACCGATTCTGAATGTTTCCTATCAAAGAGCAACAAGCTGCAGAAGATTCCGAGACTCCTACTGAAACCATGGTTGGCAAAAACTCATAAACAATATAGTTAACCCATCAGAACGTTTATTACTAAGCCAGTACCTGCTGGAAACCGACTGGAAGTTTTAGTACCAATGCATTATTGTATTGCTTGTTAACATATTTATATATATACAATTACACATAGGTACGAGTACATCGGTAAATTTATACAATTGATCTCCGTTTGTTTCACAGCTTGGTTCCATTGACTAGCATGGGTTACATGGGCCTTGTTCTCCTGGGATACTTCCTGAGTCTTTTGGTCAAAACTAATGGTTTCGGAGTAAGCCTTCCTATTACCGTGAATTAATAAGTGATACTAGGGAAAATATTTGATTGAATCAAATTAAGACCAATGAAATCGAGTGAATTATACACGTTGATGAGATGGTTGGTCAGCTGCATTGTGTATAACATTGATGGTTGATATAGTAGGAGTTCTTAAAGTATGGTTTAGCTTTGGATTATCAATCACTCGAGCGGTCGAATCCGCTACATATTTATCTTCAGCGGATCTAAGAGCAACTCATTAGAAAAGCTTACAAACTGATTAAGCTTGAACATCAAGTAAGTAATTAACAAGGCTTCGAAATTAAACCAATTAACCAATTTTGCTCCAATCCAGCTATTCACTCATCAGATCTTCAGGTAAATTGCCTCCTTTCCCGGATCCCCATGTTTAGCTATTGCTACTTTATTTCTTTACCGTTTCACCTGCACGTGGAGTTGAGTGCGTTAGCCTCCAAGTTGTTCGCGAATCTTTGCCATTGAGGATCATCGTTAGGAGACACATCTTCGCATCACGGCTCTGTTCTTTGAGATAAATACTTATAATTATTGCCTTCCTTGGGGATTCCATCTATCCGGATTCATCCAAGTTACAACGATTTCCAGGAGGCTAATAACTCCATTTTTTCCTTATAGCCTCCGTGTGTAAAATTGGAGTTTCCTGTCTTGCAGTTTCTGGCAAAACCTTAAAAACCAGGGGCGATCCTTCCTTTTTGTACCTATATTGTACGAAGTGGTCTCATAAATGTCAAAAGAAGAATCAATAAAATAAATAGCAAACAAGAACCTTATTGTTGTACAATAACAATATTACCACTCTTTAATCGATACCTACCTATTATACATAGGTATAAGTAGTTGGTCCTAACTACCCTCAAGTTTTATGATTACCTTCTCTACTGGGTAGGTCAAGGTGCTGTACCTTGGGCATCTTGCAATTTCTGGCGCCCTGGATTCGGTGATTAAGCATCAAGGAAGTTATTCCTATAATTGTTCGGCCCCCTAAATATATGTCTTACATCTCATTTAATGGTTTATATTTTCACTTTTCATTAATTTCAAGTTTTTGAGATCCCACAAGCGATTTTTGGTTATGACCGCAAGTCCTACATACTTACCTTGAGCAGATGATGGCAACCTTGGGAAACTCCCTGAGGATGACCCGAGGTTCATGTAACATCCTAGGAATTTCATGAAAATTTTAAACATTTTAAAATTAACTATGACCGGTGAATTGAAAAAACTGATATCACAACGTGGCTTAGCACAAAATAACATAATGAAATACGCGTGATTATGGTGCCGAACACAAGCTACTCATACCCTACCTATTTGGAAGAAACCCGGAGATTCACTTTTATTGTGTTCTCAATTATAAGATGAGTTTCCATTGAATTTAGGTAGATTCATTCCAAAAGCCTCTCACTCTGCATGGAATCCATCCCCTTCTTCACTGAGGCTGGTCTGTACGCTGAATATGTCGGTTATAGGTACTTCTTGTGCATTAAAAAAGATTTTAAAAATCCACTCAGAGAAGAAAAGCACAGAGCAGAGGATGACAAGATGAACTTAGATTAAGTCGTTTTTTTCATCAACATTTTCTTAATGGGTTGCTCATTCGCTGAGGATGGAACATAAGTTTGAAAGATTGTTCTAAAATAATCTTAATCGAGATCTTCCTTTACTCGGTTGAATCCTAACCCTACCATTTTCTTAAAATTATCAACTCTGGTGAAATAGATGCTACATAACCTTCACTATGAAATTATACAGATTTCGCTTACATATAAAGAGCTCAAAAATCCAACGACCGATGACCTCGAATCGTTTCAAGCCGCAATCGCAAAGATGGGGAAGATAGTTCCAACTGTACAAAACGACACCCAGTTAATTTCTCTGTACAAGAGGGTAACTAGCTTTCTTATTTTATTCGTTCACAATGTGTATTTACCTAGTTTGACTCGTATAATTAACAAGGACTCTTGTATTAATTTAGTTCACCTGCTATATTTGCTGTAGGATTGTGTAGGTGTAGGATTTATGTTTCCCCATATACATAATAAGCTAGGTGAGCATGATGTGAAACATAGGTAAGGAGTTGAGGATATATTTTCAATAGCCATTGTACCTGTTGATCAATTGAGTACCTATGTATTTTTTCCAATCAATAATTTTAAATATTATGGTGGGTCGATACCTAATTTTTAGAAAAAATATCAGTAGGTAGGCAGCTTTTTTATCTGTCGTCACACGAATATCTGCTCATTTCGAAATTGCGGCCATCGGTGATAAGAATACATATAAAGACTGTGCAATAATTTCTGCGAGACTCATTTACATTTCCAGCAGGTTCCCCGTTTTGGAATTTTAGCCGCAGGTTCTTAAAATTTAGCATCTGAGGGTCCAGGGTGCTTTGTTCTCATACTGGACATGCAATATTAATTTCCAATAAGAAGTACCATTTGTAATCTAATATCTCTTTGATGTATTGAAGTGTTGACTCGGGCAGTCAATTCGGTTGGCACTCAATGAGAGTTGTCAATGGTGGAGGGTGTGAACCAGCTGCCCATACAGCATAGTTTCCCACTCCGCCAAGCTTCAAGAAAGGTAAGGCGACTCCTCCGGAGTGATTAATTAGTCATCTTAGATCAGAGGAGATGCAGGACTGTTGGCTCAGGCCTGATCGTCCTAATCGAATCGGGAGTACACCAGTCGAAATGACATGGTAAATCTTCTTTACCGTCAAAGATTCGAATGGTGAGACCACCCCCCGACATCCTACCAAGAGAGGTGAAAATGTGGGTACTTAGCCGCCATATAGGTATGTAAGACTAGATTCTACATACATCTGTGGTAGTCAATCCGATGACTACCGGATCAGTATCTACTTAGTTATAATTTTTCAGGTTGAAATAAATTCCTAAATCGAAATTGTCCACCAGAGAATGGATATGATTTCGAAAACTTTTGGACCACAATAAATTCATTAATTTGTTATTCTCCAGCCCAGTGAGGAGAGATGATGACATGTGTGTTGTCGACAGACCGGTGGCCTATGCATAGTTGGCTGCCCATCTCTGGTCGACTGGGGGACAGGTAGTTTCGCTGAAGGCTAGTCACTAGCACAGAATAGGATACCAGTCCCTGGTTTTGGAATCCTCTATCAGAAGAGAGAGACATTATTGGTCAGGAGTACCATCTGTGGAATGTGGCTTCGCCGCGCTCCATTGTCGGGACTCGACTGCAAAGTGCGATCTCTTGTTAAGACGTTATTATTGGAGACACTGTCCGTTAGTCCAGTTTCGGTCGATTTGTTAGCCATTGAGAATACAGGGTGATTCAAAAAGAATACCACATCTTTGAAAATGGATTACTCGGCAATGACAAAATGCAGAGCGCTTCGCTATGTGTCGTGGTTTGAAGGACGTCCTGAAGTTTTTTTTGGTTGCTCAGAGATGTCGCTTCGAGATCCCGCTCCCGTGTAACCTTCATTTGTTTATTTGTTGAAAAGATGGCGACCACGTTCGAAACAAATTGATCATGACAAAAAATTCGAAAACTCGGACAAAAAAATCAACATAACATGGTTGTGAATCTCTTGTGGTGATTCGCTATCGTGTTGCTGACCATAAACCAGAAATTAATCAGCAACACGATCGTAAATATCAGTGATTCACAGTCATGTTATGGTCACTTTGTTCGCCCGCCAGAAACTGGGCCAGAACAGATTTATTTGTTTGTTCATAAAAAAAAGAAAAAAGTTGTTTGGTTGCATCATAGCGACATCTCTGAGCAACCAAAAAAAACTTCAGAATGTCCTTCAAACCACGACGCATAGCGCAGCGCTCTCTGGTTCTTCATTGCCACGTTATCTATTTTCCATCCAAAGATGTGGTATTCTTTTTGAATCACCCTGTATAACGATTAGTGATGTCCAGATATGGTTAGAGACATCACTATTGAGCACTATCTTCCCAATGCCTAACAAATCGAACAAAACATTGACCGCACGCGCACCAACTCACACTCCAACCCAAGACGTCCAAACAGTCACTACCGACATTTTACTACCGACAAACTTGTGGCGAAGCCGCCCTCTGCAGACACTCCTTCTGCAGGGAACCAGGGTAGCAAGTAGCAATTTTTTCTCTTCATGGTAGCAAATATCAAACGGTAGATAAGTATACATAATTTAATTTGATTTTACCCACAGTTTATGAAAATACTAAATCATCATTGTGTTCCTATTATCAGGGTGGCATATTGCAAACATCGTACAAGGCTTATTTCCAAGCAGGTGAAAAATCATTATGCTATCTCAAGTGGCGCCAATGGCCTAGGTACACGGTGTTGAGTAAGCAATCATGTGACATGGACACCAGCATGGAGGATGAAGATTATAAAGATGAAAATATTTACGAAAAAAAAATTCAAAGAAAGTGAGAGCAAAACTCGCAAAGCAAATTAAGGAGAGAAATAATTTTTGATTTCAAATGAAGAGTTACGTGTGCAAAACAAAAGAGGAAGGAAAAGAAAAAACCTTTTCCTGCACGGTTGTAAAGATGGTCCTGGAATGAATATTCAAATAAATATGAACCCAGATGAAAGACTACTTTACTTACCATGGAGAACATGAATGATTTGATGATATATAGTGATCTATAAGCGAGGGTCAAGTTTGCCTCAACCTGGACACTGGTACCCATGGAAATGATCAATCAACTTAGTGTACACACGAACCTACCACTGTTAGGTTCAAAGATATCAGATCAATCAATTACACCACACATTTTTCATGGGTGTATAGGTACCTTAAAAACTTATAGAGGGGGGAGAGCATCAACAGCGGGTTTGAAGAGATAGTGTTGAAACCGCTGCGAATTATCACTAAACCGTTAGGCGGAAATCCGATTGCTGAATTTAACAAAACCCGCAGTCAAATTTAAGGAAATTAACTTTTTCAGTAACTTTAAGCAATCACACTACAAAAAAGGCGAGAGAAAGAGGAAGCAGGGAGAAAAAATTGGGAAAATTCGCATTTATTTTTTATTTATATCACAAATAAATACGTTTATTTGAGATTTCGTGGGTTATTTATTTACTGAGCTGATCCAATGGGCAGAACAACCACACGATATCCACACTTCTCTGGACTTGTGACACGGCTCCTTCTTGATTAACATAATATTATGTCTCCTAATGCATGTAACATAACATGTCTTCAAGAAGGCCCAAGGGTTACAACGCTGCACTCTCCTCAGAGGGACCGACATATTTTCTGTTCCCCCTACCGCACCAGCTCTTCAGTAGCACAATACCATATCGTCACGATAATCATCACGATAGGATGGTGGAATTGCAGTTATTTGACCAGCCCTCAGTTCTAAGGAGCAGTGGTTTTTTTGGGATTATGTGGGTCATTTATTTACAGAGGGATATCCAGTAAACATTCAGAGACACTCTTCTGGAAAAAGAGGCTTAAGTTCAGGGAAAAGTTAGGAGTGGATTTCGAAGACCAGAAAGCTGAGCGAGGCAGCAAAGTTCAGCCCCCAAGCCACTCATGCCGCTTTCACGAAGTCCCTGCAGTGTCAATGGTCGTTCCTACGAAGAATCGTGGAAGGAACAGGGGAAGACTTTGGGCTCCTGTGGAGAGTTATCCCAAGCCTTTATACCTCCTATCATCCCCCCCCCCCCCCCCCCCCTTCCACCCACCCACCCACGACAGCCGAAAATTGACGAATCTCCGATCTTCCGTTAGAATGAATTTGTTAAAAGAAGATTACTACGGTGAGTACTGACCAATCCAGAAAATGGGAAAATGGGCTTATAGGAATGGGATCTTTGTAGTAGGGGGTTACCGAGAAAGAATGAACCGTTATGTAATAATTTGCAGCTTTTCTGGCTTCATTTTATGTACCTGTAGGTACAAAATATTATAGGATAGGCTTTACCTTTAATCGTCATGAGTGGAATTTAATTTGTAAAACTTTCAGGTGGTGCTGAAATACATTCTTAAGTTATTTACCTCCCTATTACTTAAATTTATTATCTTGTTAGAAAACAGGAAGAAATCAGGTGAAAATATTTGGGAGAAAGCAAGGAATATTCATATTTAATGTCTTCATGGTTATGAAGATATTTTAAAATCGTTTTGCATGATATTTTAACTAAGGGTAGGACAACTACTAAACTAATAATCCGAATCTGGGGCCGCATTCCGAATAACGTAGCTTAATATTGAATAGCGGGGAAAGAATCCCTATAAGTGAAATAGTAAATTTCCTATAAGGCCTCAAAGTAAGTCCATTTTGTTTAAGAAAGTGTGTGTATGTTTCCATGTAGGAAATGTATGCAGATGAAATCTTGTTTCAGTCAGCCGGCAGCCTATAGTGACTGAAAGATACCTGAGAATTCGAAGTAAGTTGATACCGAGTATTTTCAAGAGGGCCATAGTTTTTAAAAGTGAACAAGTTATTTTAACTACGAATTGTACATTAAGTTCAATGAAATTTGATGTTGGATAGTTTTCTTACGACATTTTTTAACAATATTCTATTCGTTCCATTCGATTTTATGTTGAGAAGTTGTGAACGACCTTTTGAAATTCGAGAGCTTTCGATGAGACGCCACGCTACATTTGTACGAGTACCTACTTTTCAAATATTTTTATTCCAAAACAATCCAGCATGGAAACACATCCGGACTTTTGACTCCTAGAAACCAGAAAAAGGTGAATTCTATAAACTTTTTTTTTTTTTTATTAGATGTTGGTAGAAGCTCTTCAGAACCAGCTCAAAAAACGCTGAAAATTATTACTCAACGGTTTATCATTTCTCTGTGTAGATCACCCATCAACGAGGATCCCATTGGTTGATTACTTCCTCATGGTAAAGTATTAGTTCAATACACTATGATTTTATAGTAGGCAAACCCTACCTCAACATCATATCACGAGGGTCACAATGATTATTTCTAGACTCCCTACTTATACCTAATATTATTGTCATCCGAGAGTTGTAGGTCCTTCGTAAGTAAGTAAGCTTATAGGTAAAAGTAAACTCGAAACTCGACTCTGGCCGGTATACCATTTTATTAATTTTGGCCCTAAGCAAAGTGCCGCGGACGGCGTACGGCAGACGGACGGATTTTTTTAATATTCGATTTTTGGATTCCACGTATTTTGAAACGTAAAAAAATCAAATTTTGAGGGAGGTTACACTTTTTTTGTGTTCGATTCCAAAGTTTAATTACTGATTATGTGCCCTTCTTCTGACTGTTTAATTGGGTGTTTAAAATTATGTAGGTAGTTGGGAACAGCGACTGCGTTTTTCTTCCAGGTTTTACGCAGGAAATCTCATACAAGAAACGTGATAGTGCATTATGCGCAAGTGGGGTTAGTCTTGACATATATATTACAACATTTAGTTACCTAAATTCACGATGGCGTTGAACGGTTTAGATACCTACTCACAGATGAAAGGAGTTTTCTGTGACAAATGTTTATACACCATGGTAATAATGAACACTTCTATGTATTAAAGTTTCCAGCTTTCCACGATGCTTACTGAATACATTTCAATCCTGGGATGCGTATTGTGTTTACTGGTGGCAGACGCCCAGTCAGTGAGTTGCTATTACCTACGATGCGGAGAAACTCGTTAGAAAACGAAAATCAGTGTTGTTCAAGATGAACTAATTTTTTGTAAACTGAGTTTGATAATTTCATAATCTTCAGCAAGGAGGAAACTTCCAAAAGGTGTGTGAACCAACATCAAAGGAAATGGAAGAATTTCGTAAGGCTCTTGAATTAATAGGAAAAGATGACCCCACAATCGACACCATCGATCCGAAAGAGATATTATCCTTCTCCAAAAAGGTAAGGCAGCTCAACTATTGAACAGTACACCTAACCACAAATAGAAATCTTTTGTTTGGTATTTAGTTAAAACAATGAGAGAGGGGAGTGGGGTCAATTCATCAATGACTTGAATGTAGGTCTTTATAAGTCATTAATGGATTTGCATTCTCTTTCTATCTTTCAACTTTCTAAGATCAATACATACGGGCTCGTTGAAAGGGGAACTTGTTTGGATAGCAATTTTTGATATCTAGACTTCAGAATCTAATTCAGTGCCTATACAAGACCCACGCGAATCCCAACTTTCAGTTTGGAATTGCACCTGGTTTGTTTAGAGGTACGATCTCGTAGATGTCAAAATGAAATTTATTAGAACCGCTGGAGTTCCAGTTTTCTGCCGGTTTCGATTGGTGGATCCCTCTTTCTATAGTGTAAGTTTTGTGGATTGATAAGTTTCGTTATTTTTCCTCCACTGGGCCTCATCCCTGCTTATAAAAAAACTATTTTCCTTGATAGGATTCACTCACTGGAAAGCCTATTAGATATATCCAGTTTTGGGTAAACGCCATTTTTCAAACACTTTTTTTGTTATTTTTATGTAGTTGATAAATAGAATTGACGGGAATCAATCGTGTGAATATAAACAATAAATTCTTGATTTTTTAGCATTTATTCACTCTCAAATTGCATGCTTGATTAATTCCCTTCGGTTCTATTGCACTCTTGAGGCTCGGGAAGTTACAACGGTATGATTGAACATGGTGATTGGAGTTAAAGCCTCAATAACAACGAAAAACAAACGTATTTCGAAAAATGGCGTTTGGCCACACTGAGTATTATCACACTAACCCATTGTTGAAGGTGATCCAGGTATAGGTAGTTCTCCTACGAATGATGATATTGTCTAAGTGCTGTAGAAGAATGAGTAATCTACGAAGAAGGAATATATTATCTGGAAATCAAAATGATATATGTTTTTTCTGAATTTTTATGTTTGTAACAGGTGGGCTTCTTCGGGGGATTTTACAAAGTCTATTTTACTTTGAAGAATGGGACAGTTTGCTATATATCGTGGAGGACCTACTTAATATGGTACAGGAGAATGAGTGAAGCGTCTTGTAACGTAAGCAATGAAAAGATGAAGGAGGTAGAGGAAGCCAAAGAAAAATGTAAGAAATAGAAAGGGACCAAAAGGATGGAACATTCTTACTGTCTTACATATTTTTGGATTCGTTAAGTTGCTTGTTTGAAGTAAAATATTGAGTTACGGAAGTATTTTGTTTCACGAATTGCGTCTTCTTGTTACTTTGTCTCTACGTTGCGTCGGTGATCCGGTCAATGAGGAACATAATATATTATATCAAGCTCAGGAAATTGGAATGCGCGTTTTGATGAAATTATCAGCAAGTTCCGGATCGCAACGGAAACTTTTTAGTGAAACATCCGCACATTTTTCGCCTCCTTCGTGGGTACGAATTACCTAATAGGGTCGGTACGGCACCCGTTAGATGACTCTATTATAAAAATGAGGATTACACTCAAACATTATTTTAAATTTTTTCTAACGGGAGAGTTGTTGTTGCTCCATTCGAGTAAAGCGAAATATCTTAAACATCCGTTATTGCTGAGAAATGTGGGACTTACGTCCTACCGTACCCGCATGCTGCCTACTAGGGTTTTTTCCATGTTACCTTAGGCTTGAACAACATTAACACAACAATTTGAACAAACAGTCTTTATGTCACTTTAAAATCCATTGGTTAACAAATACAGACTCTGGAAAACATAATGTTAGCATCTCTAAATTCTAAAATTATAAATCTACCTACTGGAAAATATTGCCTCTTACTAAGTAATTATTAGTCTACAATTAGTGTACCTAGGCCTGAGAGAAACTAGAACTGGTTTCAGGTAATAAAAACAAAAAACACAAATAATTCATAGTAAAAGTAAGCACATTGAACAAAGACTTGACGTTATAAAAAAAGTCACTCAAGAAAAGGACAGAAAATTTCAGTTATGCCATCGAACTTGCGAATTTTTATATGTACTAGCATTTCCGCTGGCCACGACGTTTCAATGCGAACGAATTCGTACCTGAAACCTATCTATAGCAGCATTTCAGCTTGTATTAATCTTGGATGAGCCATAAACACCCCCACCACCCCCTAAAACCCCCCTCTTATACACCCAACACCTTGCCATACA
>JAEMON010000008.1:9604211-9620923 GCA_030264115.1 Lygus lineolaris | reverse complement strand
ATAAAATGAAATGATAATGAATCTAAGAAATTGTGGCCGCCACACACGTAGCGGCCACTTTCATAAGCTTGGAACGAGCTGGGTTTGCTGCGAGCTCGGTTTTCCAGGTCGTTTTTCTATTGGAACGAACTGGATTTGGTGATATTCGCTCGCGGAGGTTGTAGATTGGACCTAGGACTTGAAAAAATATTTAAAAAAGCATTTTTGAAAAATCATGGATTGAGCTGGTTTTGATACTAAACGCCTCAATTAGACCACAACATTCACATTAATTATTCCTCGTGTACAACCTACTTACCTGTAATTATTATCCGAGAGTTGTAGGTCATTCACGTTGTTGTTCGTAATGTAATTCAGTAACTAAGGAAGATTATACAAGAAAACAAGAAACTCGATTCGGCGAAAACGGAAAAAATTACATTCGATCAGCTGATCTTTGAACTAGAATAAGGCCTTTGCACTCGGAAAATAGGCGATTCACACTCGTGTTTTTGCTCCTTTTTTTCAACCGTTGAGCCCTTGCAGGGAGCTCCACGAGGTCTCGTTCGATGCCAACAATTGTGTTCTACATGAAATCCATAGAAGCAAGAATGTGAACTAAAATTTTGTTAGTGACCTTCCTATTTGAAGTTTTCGAGCTAGGGCGTTTTGAAAAATCCACCTCCTACGAAAATCTTTGCTACCCCTTAGAGAATACCCCAAGCTTCGAGGAAAAACTAGACCCCAAATGGGGACGGTGAACCAAATTGCATCAATTTTGGTCCGATGGTCCATGGTAACTATGCTAAGTGCGGCGGATCGGCGTACTGCGTACAGCGGTCGGGCGGATATATTTAATTCGATTTTTGGAATGAATGAATGAATGAAAAAGCGTTTATTGACCATTACGAAACCAAAGAATCAAAACACAAGATAATAAATTATCCACCATAAATCATAACATTTATACAATAATCTTTATTCGTTCTTACCAATATTCTTAATTATTATTATTCTATTATAAATTATCTTAATTATTATTAATATTGATTAGTATGACTTGTATAAAATCCAACTATTTATGTAGGTACCATTGTTCTAACGTGTGGCCAACGCTAATACTGCTCATCATCAGATCGTCGCAGGACGTCGCGTCGTCGCTTGCACCAATTTGTATATACACTGTTTCGTTTACAGTATGATTTCACGTTTCCTTTGATCCTGCATCCTGCTTTCCCCATTTCTCTCCTTCCTACTACTTCCCCCACAGTCCATCATTTTCATGAATCATAGTTAAATTCCTTCACCGATTTTTGGATTCCATCCTACCTCGTTACAAGGTATGTACTAGACAAGACAAGGCTCGAAATAACATCCTCAGGCCGCACAACTAAATGCGCAGTTACTCACCGTTCTGAAAACGTTTCTTTATCATTATTATTTATTCTGTATAACGTCCTAAGTAGGTAAATACCTACCTGAAGCAAAAAATGTGGCAAACTCCGATTTAATAGAGTCTTTAATCGAGGGACTAAAATCTTCCACCGTAAAAGCTGAATTTATGTAATTAATAATTTCCACCGGAAAAGACCCTTCACACTTCTTTCTCTTATCAGCAATGCATTAGGAATAAAATATCTATCCGCTTAAACCAGGTCCAAGTTTATTCCCTCTTCTATCAATTCTCTTCTTCGTTCGACGTTCTTTCTCGTGTATATTCTAATATAAATGGTTATAGAAAACCTTGATTTCAACCTTTTTTTAAATGGATATAGAGAACCTTGATTTTAACCTTTTTTTCCATAGTTTTAACCTTCAGAAAATCCGGTACCTTAAATAGCAATCTTGTGGAGGAAAAGCAAAACTCTCTCTCTCCTTTCCTAGGTACTTATTTCTCAAAACTCCGTTTACGAAGGTAATTTGTTAGTGTTCATGAATGCGGTTTGTTTCGTTCTTTCCAGTTTTGACCAAGAATAAATCATCTTTCAAGTAAGAAAATCCTCGAGAACAACACATTTTGTGAATATTTTGATATTGTAGTGATTGTTAAGTGAAAAGTGTTATAAAATTGACTAACTCAACATGAACGGAATAAGGTTCTCATAAATAATTTATGTTTTATTGTAGACCAATCTATCTACCAATGATGGTTTTTTTAAAATTCTCATCCTCTGTCTTTATCTCAGCTAAGTCTGAGTAAGCTAGAGGTTCAATATTGTTCCGAATGGCCCAATTCTGCATTGATACCTTTTAATGGTGAACATAATCATGTTCAAATACTTGATCTTATACCTACCACGATAGGTCTGTTGGTTTGTCAATGACACTTTGTTAATCGGAAGGCTGCATCAATGATGGGTAAAATCCTGATCAAGTTATAGGCTATAACAAATGTCCTGCGCCGTTTTCCTCCATCGTAGAAATGTGGCAGTTCCAGCGGTATTCAAACGATTGCCGTGAGTTTAGCTGTTCAGATTTTCTTATCGGGAAAGATCGTTAAAATGCCGCATTAAAAACGTCGTAATAAGTGTTTCATCTAGCTGAATCCTGACCTAAGAATAGTATGCAGCAACGATTTAGAAGGGGTACATAATTTATATACTTAGTTTGGAGGATGTTCAAATTTTTTTTTTTTTCAATCGTTGATGGGCGGTCGTTTTTTTGTCGGGCCTTTGGAGCTTCCGCAAAATACCTACAATTTGACCTTTGATCAGTTGGCCGACCTCGAATAAACGTCGTTAATTGATACTCAAATAGAGTTTTAATGGCTTTTTCATCTACCGCGGTTCGCTCCAAGCTATATTCTGTACCTGGAGACTGGATTGGACACTATCTCAGCATTTACGCTCGAGGCGCATTTCAGCTACTTTTTGAGGGTGACTCGTCTTGGAGACTCTCGCCTCCCAAAATCATTGCGAAGGAGGTCATAGGGCAGAGAGTTTCATGGGTCTGGATGAACTTTCGGGAGAATTCGGCATTCAAAACGATTTGGGTTCTTTTGATTATACCTTGATGAAGACTCAAGCAGGGAGCCTGCTGGATAAATTCAAGGGCTATAAGCGCGACCAATTTTGGCAGAGAGCTTTAGATTCTGAAAGATTCACGATTTACAGAGAACTTGACCCTCTGATCAAGTCGTCCAGTTTGGTTGTGGAGTCGAAAATCGATATATACTCAAGCAGGTGGCTTTTCAAGCTCAGAGGAGAGATGCTGCACCTCAATGGGAAACCGTACAGCACTGACCGATGTGAACAGTGCGCGTTGTGTAACACCCGCCAGAGAGAAGATGTGCACCACTTCCTGTGTGTCTGCCCAGTTCTTTCAGAATTCAGGGTAATAGCTTTCAAAAAGCCGGTACTGTCGCGAGATGAGGCTGTGGCTCTACTGAATGGTGGAGGGTGGTGACAATTGGTGACATTTTGTAAACTAGCATGGCGTTACAGGTCGATGTTAATAAGTGAATTCAATTTTTAATTTATTATATTATTATAATTGGCAAGTACCTAACTGCATTTATGTTGTTTTGGAAACTTTCATTATATTATATATTATAGGCCGACACTATCGACAGACGGTTCAAACTACCATGTCGTATAGTTTATTTAACAAAGATATACCAGAGATGTGTCAATACCTATTATTTCTTTAATAAACGATTTTCTTCTTCTTCTTCTTCTTCTAGAGGTTTTAATGTATCACAAACCAAATTTTAATTGTATTATTTTATCGTTCAGTGGTTCATAAACGATAAACGATAGATAACACACCAACCACCGTTTGCTCGGGTATACCTATGCGGTCGATTATTTTTATTGCGCTGATCCGTTGACTTGTGGGTTCACAACCATCTGACAGGTACAAGTTTAAATGTGAATAGCTCTTTACTTAGGACAGTTCAGTCTTTACAAGTAGGTTAGTGAATTGCGACCGAAGAGGCGTTAGTAGATCAACTGTACACCGTAATTTCCTCCATTTTACCCCTCAAGTTCCATTAATATAACTAACATCGAGTTATTAAGTCCCCCTAACTCTTGATTGGTAGAACAACGGTTGATAGTCCAAGGAACTAGTTTCAGTTTGCCTAGGTATCGAATTCGTATAGCAAAATTATTAAGCTTTTGCTGTAGATCCAAAAATATTGTGTGGGGAATTTTGTTTTGATAGTTTTCGTTGGAAAACTATTGTAGGCACTCTGAATGGAACCTAGATTAAAATTTGACCCTGGAAACGGTCTAACGAAATCTCAAGTAATGGCAAAATAATTATGATAGCCAGTGCTAGATAACGTGTACCAAAGTCGAAAAAGTTAAAAAACGGTTAAAAATGCCAAAAAAGTAGGAGTAACGATGTGTGTGTGTGGGATTTGATGGACTCTTTGATAATTCGCTCACAATGATCATACTGCACCACTGAAACTCTTGTGTTGGCTAACTTTTCCATTCTCGATCGTTAATATTCTAATTTTCAGAGGAGCAAGTAACATTCTTCGTGGTCCCCAGGGGCCAGCTTACCCACTAATAACCTATTGTTGAATGATATATGGATTCTAAGATTACCAACCACATTGTTCCTTGAATAATTCAATAATTACCAGCTAGCTACGTTTATATTACTCCCTGACGAACCTTCGGAATCGTGTTGATTTTTATTATGTTTTGGTTAATTATCCCATAATAATTAGCATTCGATGAATCAAATCAAATAACTTTCTTACTCTAAAAAACTCGTGTTTCATAATTTTACATTTCTCATGCTCCAGTCACGAGCAATTTACTCATAATTATGCTATCTTTCTTTTTTCAGGGGTATCTTAAGTTTGAACATGGCAGGTTCACTATGGCTGGTTACCGTACTACTGATTGAGATCGTGATGTGTAAAGTGCCAGAGAAATCGGTAAGCGATTTACTTTTAACGTGCGTTTTCAAACTACATAATATAGGGTTGTCACACCATTAATACCACTGTTTTTGTCCACCAATAAGCCTATGACCTGAGTCTGAAATAATGTAACAAATTTCGTTGCTTGTTTGATTTTCTGATCTCTCAAAATTTTCAAGAAAATTGGTTAAAACTGGATCAAAGTGCCTAATTTTTAGCAAGGACTTTCGGCTGTAGGGTCTCCGCGGGATATTTCCAGTTTCCAAGGAGGTTGGTTTTTCATTGAGTTTTCTCGTTTGAATTGCGTTTCGAAAACATTTCAAGTTTTGTTTTTTTACAATTTATTAGACCACTGTTGTTGAAAGTTACATGTTGGCATAGAATTGCCCAGGGAGTGTCCCTAGATTTACTGAAAAAAACCACGGGCACGCGTCTCATCATAGTCAATCAGGAATCATGAATGACACCTTGAGAGTTACGTGTCAATACTGTGAGGCGTGGTACACACCCAGGAAACTACATCCCTCACACGTCCAGAAATTCAGAGAGGTCCCTACTCAGGATACCAAGTCCCATACTTACACATAATATAGAGGAGGAAACCTCCGAACAAACGGGCCCAGTCCCAAATCATATTCAAACCGTATTTCCGAGAGGCTCTGGGGCGCAAACGCTAAATAGCGATGGATGAAGAGAAGAGTAGACTTGGTGCGTGCGTTGGCTGAATGCTGTGCGCCTTCAAGGAAGACAATACTGCCTCCCTCAGGGCTCGGTAGGACGGATTTTCTTCCCTCCGTTTCCAAATAAAATACAAGCAGTGGTAAATAGAACTCAAAATTCGGAAAAAATATTCTTCTTCTGTGCCCTCATTTTACTAGGTGTAACAGCCGCGACTGAAATAAGGAGACTTATTAAGAGAATAATGAGTTTGTGGAATGACGAAAAATATGATGAGCTACTAGAGGAGGCCCAACGGTGTGATCGGCGGCTGAAGATGAAAATATAGGAGCGGGAAGGTCACGAAATACGGGTTTTTCACACGCCTTGTGAAGGGGAAATTTAGAGATGCGACTAGATGAATCACTGGCCGGTCAGGAAGTGGTGTATTACAGCCAGAGAAGCCTGAGTAGAAGGACTGTTCTTGAGACACTGCAAAGTAAGCACCCAGTGCAAGCTACACCAACACTCGATAACTTAATCTCCTGTGACCCTCTTCCATTGATGCTCGACATCGATGAAACTGCCAACCATATTGAGACAGTCGCTCGAACTCTGCGAGGTGGAGGTGGCCCCAGTGGGACTGACGCCGAGCAGTGGCACAGGTATGGAGTATGGTGCTCAGGTATGGTATGGCCAGGAAGTCACCAACTACTGGAGGCAGTAGCTTCACTAGCAAGAAGAATGGCCAATGGGCTGGTTGATTGGCTTATGTTCAGGGCTCTCTTGACGATTGGGTGAACTCCTTCATTGCATTTGCGCCGAGACGATGGCACTGATCACTGCAGGAGATATCTAAGAAGAATGTGGATCAGAGCAGCTCTCAGCAGGTATCAAATCGGGCACAGAGGGGGCTATCCACGCGATGGAGAGTTTGTTTCCAGAGGAAGAAAATGAATGCCTCCTTTTAGTGGATGCCAGCAATGCATTTGAAGCAATGAGGCGAACATTATATCCCAGGAACGCTCGCATATACTGACCAAAATGTGCCCGGTTCTTGTTCAACAGCTATCGTGGTTTCCCAGTCATGATTTTCGGACAGAGCAAGGTAATGATCTTGAGCTAAGAAGGGACCACCCAAGGCGACCCCCTCGGGATGTTAATGTATGCCGTTGGTACTCTGCCGTTGATCAGAAGCCTGAAGAGTGGTCGACATAAACAGAATTGGTACGCCGACGATTCGGCCTGCTGTGGTAAACTTCGTCACATCCGAGAGTGGTTTGACCTACTGGTCAAAACGGGCCCAAATTGGGATACTTTCCTGGACCTGTGAAGAGTTTATTTGGTGGTAAAGCCAGAGCTTGATGAGGAAGCTGAAGCCGTCTTTCGAGACCTGAATGGCGGAATCTTACAAGCAAAGAGGTTCTTGGGAGGAATGATCGGGCCAGCACCAGATAAACAGGATTATGTGAAAGAAAAAATAGAAAAATGGGTGGGCTATGTAAAAAAGTTTTCACTGGCAGCCAAGAAAATTCCCCAGAGTAAGCCGCCTCTTATGCCGCATTCAAAAAAATACTTCAGTGGTCCTTTGTGCAGACGGTGATACAGGGCTGTGAGGATGAATACCTTTAGGGATGAATACCTTTAGGGATGCCATCCAATACCAATTCATGCCTGCTCTGATAGGTCAGGAGGTACTTGAAAATTCCGTGAAGACAATCGTATAATTAATGCTGTAGCCGCCTCTCATTCCTCCCAGCCCTGGACACAGTTATCCAGATCAGCAGTTGCGGAATTTGTTCAGTTGATGGAGCACTGCATGGAGAGTTTAAAGTGTTTTTAAAACGAATGGCTCACACTCTTGCAGAAAAATGGAAACGTCCGTACCAACAGGTACAGGGGTGGACCAGGATCAAAATCAAAATTGGTTCAGGTATCATGAAACCCTAGACACCTTTTTGACTCCATGCGTTCCCATTATAGAGGCGTGCCCATCATAGAAGGGAACACGCCCATGATCAAAGAAAGGGTTCACTACCGAAGGGTCTCTCAAACTTTTTAGGTACTCTAGAGGGAGTCCACTGTCCATAACGATGGGTTCAGGATTTTTTTTGCCCAAAATTTCTTTATTAGAAACATAACAACTGAGCTTGGCCCATCAAGTTAGTTTACTTCAATACTATATTCGAAATTGTGTGGAGTTCATAGCCCAATGGCAACTACTCTATAGGATCACTTTCTCACAAGTCTTGTCACAACACGTTACAAGGTCGAGAGGTTTCGTTCTGTCAGGACGCCGGATGACGTTGCTGTTGTATAATAGACGAAGAACTTCTGGGTTCATGTGTTCATGAAGCCGCTGCTCGTGATTAATCGCAAAGTCCTTAACCACTTCGCTAACTGTTTCCATCTTGAGATCCCGGTGGAGGTCATCATTTCGTATGTACCAGGGAGCGTTAACAATACTCCTTAGTACCTTGTTCTGAAAAGTTTGTATGATCTTGATGTTTGACTTTTTCGTGCAGCCCCACAGCTGGATGCCATACATCCAAGCGGGCCTTAGAATTTGCTTGTAGATAAGCAATTTGTTGTGTTGGGATAGATCGGAGTACATGCCGAGCAGCCAGTACATTTTTTTGAACTTGATATTTAATTGATCTCTTTTTTTAATGACATGCTCCTTCCATCTCAGTTTTGCATCAAGAGTCATTCCTAAATACTTTGCTATATTGGCGTAAGGGATCTCACCCCCATTCATCATAACTGGTATTTTTGTTACGTTTTTGTTTGTAAAGGTACATCTCAACTCTGGAAAGATTTCTGAGCTGCCCATTAGGAGGCATGTCCATTTTAGGAGTGTCCATTAAAAGGGGTTTTCTGTTCCGTGAAACCTCATTCTCAAAGGACGAGACATGATTGAAATCAGTAAAGCTAAGATTAGGTATAAATGATACCCTCTGCGGTGGTACCTATCGGAATTCTCTGTGATAGGAGGGTTTTTACGTTTCATCAACGCATTGGTTATCATTGATCAAATTACATAAGGATGTTAAATAGGATAGGGTTCTTTTTGGTTAGGGGTGAACAGCTTCTGAGGCTTGAACATTCTCGACGTAAGCTCATGGTGCACCAAGTGGTTCTCTCTTCCAAAAATGCGTCTGACGCATCCTTGAGGAGGTGAGTAACCAAAAACTCCTCAAAGACACCTCAACTCCTCTCAGGGTGCATAAAACTTTGTTCGTTCGTATTAGAGAACAAGGTACCTTCTTCACCGGCCTTTGTAGAGCTGAGCTCCCATAGTGGCGAACGACCCAACATCCTAACTATGAGGGGAGCTGAGGCGCTTTTAACTCTAGGTTAATTATTAAATCTTAGGCTGAGTTTTTCAGTGACTCAAGAAGGAGCTAGTCGCAATACTCTTAACGTCACAAGGTAGGTATGTGGTTGTTTGTGGTCCGGGAAAAGTCCATATTTTTGCTAAGGAATAGGAACCACGAAAATTAGAGCACATTTCGAACATTGCTATCAACACAAATTATGAATCACAACAGTCTGTACTGGTGTTCAACACAGCGCTGCAGCGCACCAAATTGATAATCATATTCATTGGATTTTCAAGTACCTACATTGAAGAAAATTTCTGTATTTCTCTATAATACTACAATATGGGATAAAGTCAAACCATGTAACCATGAGATTCCACAATACTAAAATACTACAATGATGATACTACAATATGGGATAGAGTCAAACTATGTGACCATGAGTGTCTGAATTGAAAATGGTTGCGGTTTTTTCAAGCGATTCCTTTCTTTTTTTTAAATCTTCCCGAAATATTTCCACAATTTTATCCCTTCGTGCATTTCAGAACTCCAATTACGACTGATCAATGGGTACTCCCATTTTTCCTCTTTACCTACCTAAATTTATGTATAGGTGTAATGTGTGTAAAATGTGTACTACAATATTTATTTTCCAGAGGTACGAAACCTTAATGGTGGGATCAACCCAACCAACAGATGGGTCTGCCAGAGTTTCAAACACTGTAGGAGATGTTTCAAGAATTGAGAGTATGTTGAACAAATTGGGCCAAAATGTATGCCAACGCTTTACTGGATACGGTGGCTGCGGTAGTTGTGACAGTTGCCACCCCGGCAACTCACACCTCGACTGCAGCGAATGGATGAACGACAAACCGAAAAAGACATCTTCAGAAAATAAAATGTTGGAGCAAGTTTTTGAAAACTTGAAAGCAGAAATAGGAAAGTTGAGAGAGGAAATGAAACAATGTTGCCAGGGTTCAAAGGATGTCAAGTCATCCGATGAATTCTCCGCCTTGCTTAACCCAATTATAAACAATCAGGAGACTATAATAAATAGTTCGCGAGAGCTGATGGATACGGCGAAGCAATCTGCGGAAAGTATCAAGGGCTTGGCGAAGAAAACTACGAAGGAATGGAGTGCCATGAAGTCAATGCTTGAAACAGAATCTGCACAATTTAAAGCCGAAATGAAGAGCTATTACAAAAAATACAATCTCTGCCCCGAAGTGAAGAAGTTGAACAATGATGTTGGTGATGACACCTGGAGAATCACCCAGACTCCGATAATCGGATCTCGTCATTTAGGGTGACAGAACTGACTCAAGATAGTGATAGAATAGTATCAATGAAGAGTTGAGTCAATTTGTCCCCTGGTCAAGATTGCAAATCAAGTGAAGGAAAAAATATTCTGTACGTGTTCCCTATTTGCCTATTTGCACTGCTGCCATTTCCGTGACGAGAAACCAAGGTGTATATAAACATTCAAGATGATCACCAAACTGTCCGTCGTTTATATTTTTTTATAAACCTATCCAATCTCAGACAAGTTAAGCTTGGACAATTAATTTAATATAAATGGTTGCAGTAGCTAATGTTTAATGGTTTATTGTTACGCAAGGAAATTGTTCGTTAAATTCGAGCTTTCCATTGTTAATAAATTTCAGCTATCAAGTGCGCTATTGCATGATTCATGATTTAGATTACAATTATTCGATCAGATGTACCTTATAGTTTATTGAAATTATTACTTGTTTGATCAACGCTTTTCTCCAGGATTGTGGGAATCATCAGGCAAATCACTCAATCCCTCAACAGAATAACTTCCACATTCAACAGAAAACAGAATAAATAATTTAAGTGAAAGCGAAGCATCAGGAGAACATTCTGGTGAATTTCTTCTGTCAACATTTCCTACTAGCCACTCAATAGATAATAAACCTTCGGCTTAAGATTGCAAACAAAATAATAAAAATAAAAAATTAAATTAAAATAAGAGGTGCCTACCCAAGTTACCTCTGTCTCAGCTTTGTTAAGTAAGTTTTAGGTACCTTCCTCAACCCAACAGAAAGGTGAAAGGATAGTATTGCAATCACCAGCAACCCAATTCCGGAAACACCACCAAGCTTTCTCTATCACATTTTGGACAAGTGTACGAAATTCCGTATGTGTGTATGTATGCATGAATAATAGAAGAATAGAAGATTTTTTTTTTTAATCTTCTCGGAGCCAGTTCTTATCCCTTCCTAAGTCCTGGAGACGACTCTCTAGGCTGAACGACCAGAGGAAGTGATCCGGTATACAGCGTGAAGAGTTCTTCAGAACTGCAGAGGACCACGACGCTCTTGCAGCAGTGATTGGCAACGTCCGGTTAGCTGGGTAGGGCACAAGAACAAAAAATAGAAATAAGTCGATACTGAGCTACCGTTCTACATCTTCTCTCTTCGGTCCGAACTACTGGATCGATTTTAAAGTGTTTTCTTTCTCTTTCAAAACTATGGCAATGGCAATGTTCCTGGCCAGGTTATAGGGTATAGGAGAATACTCTAGCCCTAATAAAATCGACGTTCCATCGCAATCTACTCATAGGTAAATACGTCACTAGGCGTCAGGTGTTCTACCCAAGGAATTTAGAGGAAGGATAAAGATGGCTCATTACCATCAGCCAATGGGAACTGTTGAAGCAATTATTGCCCATAAAGTGGAGCCTAGATTCCTAAATGGTGGATGAGGGTAACCTTCAACACTGTGACATGACCTTTGTCAATGCTGAAGGGATTACCTAAGAGCTTCTAGTTGTTTAAATATTCGAATAGACCTGTTTCAGACGGGAGGGTAGGTTGAGCGAGGTTACCCAGAGTCAGGTTGCTGGGCGTGTGGACAAGGCACAGGCACAGACAGAGTAACGGAAACAACTTGTCAACTTGATGGGACAAGGGATGATTGATGAATGAACGGTCTTCATATTTGACCAATTTCCAGAAACCTGACTGAATAATCACTTGACTTGAAAAACTTTTCTTGACTAGTTAACTTGAAGAACTAGAGAGGAGAAGATGATTTGTGTTTACTTTTCAATCACATAGGTAATGAATATCACAATTTTTGATTCAGTGAAACATTGTCTTGGTAAGTAGGTATCAATCATATATTATTAGCAATGGAGAATAGCTCATTCTTGTTTCCATTACTTAGTTTGTAAGAACTATTCTGACGAAATATTGAAATAAATGAGAACAAGCAGAAAACACATTAAGTAGCATCACATAAAAAGGGAAGTGCCAAACATGCAACATTGAAGTTTCAAAGAACTATTTCAATAGATTTTTAATGACTATCGAACAATGAAAATAAATTTTTAATGTTAGTTAGGACATTAGTATGGGGAATATTGCATTGATTTGGGAAATAGTTACCATAAATATGAGTAAGATGGTAATTTTTTCATTGACGGAGTTCACATTCAGCTCGGGATGCAGCAATTTAGGCAGCTGAGACGTCCACCTTAATCTGGTAATTGTTTCAAATATCACACGCACAACCGTTTTGGTACAATCACGAAAATAGTTGAAGATATTGGTGAAAGTTCGGCTCAAAAAACGCAAATATGTCGTGAAAATGTCATCATGACATGCAGCAACCAGGACCGGACACTAGATCAATAAACAAGCCCAGCAACCTGACGTGGAGAGGTTATTTCCGCTTAACGCCAAAAGCAACGCTAGCGTCCCGCAAATGGTCTATTCGAGTGGAATAGTACCTACCGTTTATCTGATATAATTATCTCGCCAGCTATTCAAAACTAATCATTTTCAAGTGCAAGTTTTTAAAAATTATTTGAATGAGAGTTTCGATAAAGTCAGTCGATAAGCTATTGATTGCGTATATTGATGCTCAAACATCGATACTGGTAGACATCGCAATACACATTGGCTTTCCGTGTCTGTGCCCCCAAGCGTAGGGGAGCCTTTGGTCCCTTCTACTCCCTTCCTGTTACACCCCCTCTTGGTATCCGTTTTCAAAACTCTTTGTTTCTATCATTACTGTACCAACAGGTGAGCTTGTAAAACAATCACGAGCTGGCATGGGGAAATCTGCTAGCCCCTATTATAACGCAACCGACTATTCAACAAACCAGTAATGCGGTTAAGGATCGTGTGAGTTAATACCTACTAGTTGTTAGATCAATGCAGCTACTGCGCTTGCGCAAACATGACCTTCATCTAAGTAGGTACTTTAAACTCTAAGTTAGGTATCTTGTTGTAGAGGTGAGAATTCGCTCAAATTTGTGAGTAAGAATAGGGCTGTCTACAGAGTGATTACGTCATTAACTTTAACCTGAGTGGACCAATAGAAACCAGAGCACATGAATAAACATGAAATCCTTCTAACACTGACTTCTCACTTGTGTCTTTACTCACAGTCTATTGGTCCGATCTCAGAGAATTTTAGGGGGAATCGATATCTCGAATGTTCTCATTTCAACGATCTGTAATTCTCTTGTAAACCATGCAGGATGGCAATATAAATTTCATGGTTCTTAAATTTCAGTGGTGTCAGTACATAAGTATCATTTTCATACTCGGGTTTCAATTTATGTTCAGCAAATAACAAAATTAATACTACTCAGTAATATTACACGTAGCTACTACGGTACCCAACGATAATAGGGCGAACCGATCTACCAATGAAAATAGATTTTTCACTCTTCTCAAGCATACTGTGGAATCAATGTTATGCGCTGTATATTTCAAATATTTTTTATAACCAAATTACCTCATCTCGAATCACTATTTTCTTAAACTATATGAGTGGATGCTTTTGCTTGTGAGAGATCTTTTATAAGGTGAGTATCCCTTTTTCAGGTATCGATTTTTTATGAACCAACGTTCAATCTCAGCTCCTAATTTATTATGAGACGGTCATTTCATTTTCTTCAAATCGAATGAAAGGACCGAATACAACTTCCAGTGACTCCGGCAAGTGATGCGAAAATGATTCCATTGATATTTCAACGCAATTGCCTAATTAATACAAATATACTCTTTACTCTATACTCTTTAAAAAAGGCAAAAAGGCCCGTTGTATAATGAATACAACTGGATCTAGCAATCAAACGAATCCGTCCTTACAAAACAAATGATTGTAACTATCAACCCAGGTGCTTGAGAATCAACTGGGAAACCAATGCCCTCTCTAACTACAGGACTTTGTAACTTATAAGCCGTCGTTAGGAATAGCCTCGATTACGATGTGAGGGGAGGCTGTAACCAGGCCCTGTGTTACTTCCAGAAACTCGCTGATCATTTTCCGACCGTCTTCATCATAATCTCTCTTTCAATTCTGCTGTGATTGAGCAGACAAACTAACACACAGACAACGTTCTCAAGCCATCCTGTCCTTTTTGGGGTATTTGAACCTGTTAGAAGAGTAAGTCCTGTGAACTTCATCAATATCGTTAGAGAAGGTTGGGGGAAAAGCTGAAAAATTGGATGAATCTAGATGAATTCTCTACTTTACGAGCAGTGATGTAATATATACATACCTCGTGACACGAATATGTATATATTATGATATTATGAATTTTTGAACTGAAAATTGGGTTGAATTAAAAAACACATCACCCCAAGCACATAGGCAGTTACCGAATCTGTTTATCGTTCTCGAGTTACAATTTTTGATCTGAAAATTGGATTGAATTGAAAAAACACATGAACACCACCCCATAGACTTTAGTGTTTTACCTATGCTTCTCGTTCATTAAGAAACAGGACGAAAGTTTGAATGGTAGCAAACACTAGAATGAATATTTTATTGGAAACTTAGGTAAACAAAACAAACATTTGGTAGGTAACAACGAAACTATGTGATGATGTGTAGTGAGTCGGTCACTACACTATTCCCCCTTCCCCATGGATGAATGCTGGTTTAAGCCTGTCGATTGAGACTGTCCTGGTCCCCTCCTGCATCTGGAGCAGGAAAACCTTCTCTCCCCTCTGGACCACGCGGTATGGGCCCTCATATGGCTGTTTCAGAGAGTTTCCAAGCCCAGGCAGCTTGACGAACACAAAGTCTGCCGTTCTCAAGTCCTTGGGTACGTAGATGGAGGACTGTTGACACCTTGTGGCTGGCATCCGAAGCTTCCCCATCTCTACCTTCAACAGCCTCGCGTATTCTGGCGCCTCTATTGGGTTTTCAGGTGGTCCTTCATAGAAGTCCCCTGGAAGCCTTAGGGGTACTCCGTACACCAAGTCGGCGGCAGAATACGCGAGGCTTGGTCTTAACATGCGCTACTTTGGTGTCGCTTGAAAGTCTAGTTTCCAAGTCTCGTTTTTTGCCAGGTTGGTCCTCGTAAAAGCATGTTCCATGCTAAAAATAGGGGGAAGAATGCGAATGGGGCATAGAACAGGAGACAGGTTCCGAAAGGAAGAATGTGGAATCTATAGGTCACCACACATTTACATTCAAGTGGTATTTATAATCTGATGGCTGATCAACTTGGAAAGTTGCAATTTAGCTTAGACATTGTGACATATTTTTCAAAATTTCAATGCGGTAACTCATATGTGCCACTTAGCGCAGTAATGAAGATTATTTCTCGAACTTTACAATGTTGATCAGTAATATGAATCGTGGTTCGATTAAGTAGGTATCGTGAAAGAATGAAATTTCGAAAAGTGACGGGAGGAACGTTAGAGAGTTATTTTGGGACGGAAAACTTCGAAGCTCTCTCCTGAAAAGTTTACATTTTCGGAGCTGAGGTGTTTTGCCTTTGGACGATAGCAGTGCTGTCGTGAGAGTTTGTGGTAACAGACGGAACCCAAAATCACTGTCCCAAATCTGTTTCTAGTCTGACTCAAAACCAAGAAGGACACAAACTTCATTTGTGGTCTATTGAACTTACCATGCAGCCTCACAAAGCGACCTATATTATAATACACATAATATTGTTACAAACATATGTATAAGTATGATAATAACCTGAATTTATTTATTGATGCTCCGATCCTTATAATTATCTAACACGCCCTTATAGATATCAAGATCGAGGAATTGATTGCATTACACCATACGAGAAATGACCTTGCATGCCAGGTTATTATGGCTTTTTCTAGCGGTCACTGTAGTCTCAGAGGCTGTTTCGGGACGGATTGACCACCATGTGAGTACCCTTCTTTATTTTCACTGTGTATTTCCAGAAGGAGAAACTTGCAAAAATCTTTAGAAACTTTTCTAAATAGTTTAGAAATTTTGCATTCTAAACCCTTAACTGCATTCTAAACTCTGATTCAGCACCCTTGAAAACCCTCAGGTCCCAATTTTAAGCTTGAAATAATTACCTTTTTTTTGTATAAATATTTTCCATGAGCCCATTAACAGTAACACATCTCAATGAATTTCATGTTTTGCAAAAACAGTCATTTGTTCTACACACTAATCAGTATTTCCTTCATGGAGGAAATCTAGTAATGATACTTGTTTGTTGAACTAGCTACCTATTAATGGATTTGTCTTTCATCACTACACTGTGCACTCGATTTATTTTCAATATATGTCTAGGTCAACCATATCCATGATATGACGCGGCCGTACCAGTCTCTGTACATCCGGTCGTCTAAATCCTTCCGTGACGAGAGGATTGCTGTGATCATGATGTCGGTGTACAAACTTCGCTATGTGCTGGCTTAGAATTTCATTTGGTGTGTCCAGTCCAAAATCCTTATAAATGGTTTCATTTCTGACGAATTCAGGCGTGTGAACAACTCTCTTTTGTAAGATACCGTTCTGTTGTTGTTCCAGCCTTCTGAACTGAGAATGGGAACATGTACCACATTTGTTTATGGCGTAAGTCCAGATTGGTACTATAAGGGTTTTAT
>JAEMON010000008.1:9536553-9550219 GCA_030264115.1 Lygus lineolaris | reverse complement strand
ACCTGTGCAGGGTACTTGTTAAGAAAACGATATCTCTGGTGTGCTTGATAGAAATCAGACCTAGTCCGAAATTTCTGGGGATAGTGAAAACTGGTCAGAATACAGGGTCATTCATCAAGGACTTACTCCCCTCCCAATTTCTCCTTGGATTCATGTAAAAAATTCGTTCCAACGACATTCTTCATAATTTTTGGCTTTAGAATTCAGGAAAAATACACACTTTCGGGCCTGCCACTTTTGCCATAGTGGCGCAAATGACACAAACTTTGATTTCTTCAATGGGAACCTCTTTTTGGTTTATTATTTTCAATAATAAACCTTTAAAATCGAGCACGAAAAAAAAAAACCTCAAAATTTGAGGTTTTACGTTTCAAGGTACGTAGAATCCAAAAATCGAATCAAAAGCAATGCTTCTGCTACCTCGGTAGACTAGGAAGCAAAAATCCGTACGCGGCATTTTCCTTAGTCACCATGGACCAAAATGAATTAAATTTGGTATACCGGCCCCATTCGGGGCCTTGACATTACCGTCAGTCTTCTCTAAGGGTTAGAAAATAGGGGATGAAATTTTCAAAAGCCCCGAAAATTTCAAATAGGAAGGTATATTGTTTCTATCGATTTAAAATATAACACAATGATAAGCAACGAATGAGACCTTGCGGAGCGTTTTAGGACCAACCGTTCGCTCCCTGTAAGGACTTAAGGGTTGAACGAAAAAAAGGGCAGAAACACGAGTGTGAATCGCAATTCTTCCCGAGTAGGCAAAATCTCCGTTCAAATGTCAGCTGTTCAAATGCAACTTTCTTTCGAGTCCACCGAACCAAATTTGTTGTTTACTTTCATAAGCTTCCTTAGTTACCTACTGAATTTCAGAATACAACTCTCCGATAATAATAATTACAAGAAGGTACCAACTCATTGTCGCCAAGGGATGATTGTGAACCTCGCGGTAGGTGGGTGTTTTATGTCAATAGGATCTTTGTAGATGGGCGATCCATACAGAAAATAATAAACCGTTGTGTAATAATTTGCAGCGTTTTTATTCCAGATTGGGATTCTAATCGAAATTGCATCAAAAAATGACCCCTTACTAAAAAATTTGACTGCGCAAAAACGTCCGCAATTAAGCTCCGAACGGTTAATAATTAGTTGGCAAACGGTTATTAATTAAGCTCATAATAGTAAGAGAGTGTGTTGTGTTATTATTTCATCATTTATACGACTCAATTCATTTTTCTTTTCTTTGTTAAATTGGCTTCGGCCGTACTGTGAAATAAATAAATAAATAAATAAATAGATTGAGTTTTTTGGGTGTCGTAAACTATCGAGTATAATACACGATTTTAATGTGATCTTTCAAGCTGAATGACGTGTTGACATAATTTCTTTGATTTGTGAACAAAATTGAGGAATCCAGAACTTTTTTGTATTTCCATGAATTTTTTTTATTTCAAGCCTTAAATCGAAAAATCGACAACACAAGTAGGAGGTGCGTATCTACGGTGAAAATATGAAGGATGTCGTTGGTACGGATTTTTTACATGGATCCTAGGAGAAATTAGGGGAGGGGGTTTACGCCCTTAGGGAATGAAGGGAAGAAGGAAGGTACTGGTAGGTAGTACTGTAGGAAGGTAGTACTGAGTATGTTCGTTACTAGGTAACGCGATATGGTTGTTGACCCTAGCACCGCAGACGTTTGATCAGCTGGTTCAGATGTAACAAATTAGATTCTAATCCAATTACCAGAGATGAAAAGTAGATAATGTCCTATATAACTTGGCTGCACTGTTTTTTGCACCGACAAGCACTTGCAGCTAATATACTACATTCTGGCTTAAACGAGGTAGGCACCCAACATCGTTACCGAAACTGGTAATTCCATCAAGGGAAACGCCTCCAACCTACCTACCTATCTAGCGGATATTTTTGATAATTTGTAGATGTGGAGATGCGGATTTGGTATGAACGTAATATCTTTTGTTGACTTGTGGGTTACAGTTACATTGTCAATTTATGTTCGAATTTCGATATTTTTTCCAGTTTTTTAATAATATCTCGCGACCACTCTGTGAGGCCAATGACCCCCCGGCGGTCGCGGCCCCCACTTAGAAAACGGCTGAGGTAGCATCATTCATAGGGAAGTGGAAGTGGAGGAGGAGGAACGAAGGTAGGGACTTATTTCGACCTCACAGCTGGTCGACCTGTATAGGGACTTCTGAATTTGATTTATATATTTCAAGTTTTTCAAATTTTGCATCAATTTTTGTTTGAACAAATTTCAAAACCACATGTATGCAGTAGGGTAAAAGCCTATCAATTTTAGAGCACAAAAAATACCTTTATACTCTAATGAATGATATACATTGCTCGACCTCACAATTATAAACCCTCAGAATTTTTGGTTCAGTTTTAGAGGAAACTCTTGACAAAATGTCACAAAATTCACACCATCACAACATACGCCACTACAACTATACACCGAAATTCTAGGGTCTACCCTCGAAATTTCAAGTCATAAGACTCGGAATCGTGGTCTGTAGAGACAAACGGACAGACAGATGCGTATTATTTGGTGATAAACTTCCACTGAAGTAGCGCGAAGCTTTCAAGGGCTTGGAACAGCGCTCCAACAAGCAATGGGGCCGAGAGCTCCGACTTCCAACATCCCCCAAGATCTCGACAGGAGCGCTTCACAGTCCACAATAATTGTCCATGCAGAGGCGTTCACGCTAGGACCTCCACAAAATGTTGACATTTTGTTCATCTAGTACTTCCGTATAATATTCGTTTATTTTTCTCGTAGAATCTTAGTAGCCATGATCCCTGTTTCTGTACTAAACATTTATTTTAAATTGAAATAATTTTTAGAAGTGGGAGAATATTTATGAAATAGGTATCATCAAAAAAGATACATTTGGAATATTCACCCTCTATCACATTTTCGCTATTGAAATCTTCTCACACAATCATTATGATCTTTGAAATCATGATATTGGTCTAATTGAAGATGCTCGCAAGGCGTTGCGATTAGTTCGAACATCATTGTATGATTGATGATGGATGAGAACGACCGACCGCATCTATGAGTTGGTATTGTCATTTTTGGATTCTAGAGAAAACAACTTAACTAACCCAACCAGTTACCGAAACTTGCCTGAGTATAGTTTTAAGAATGCGTACCTAACTGGTAAAACTCCTAGGATTTCAGTCGTCAATCTTCATATAGGTCAATTCATTAGATTTACTTGGAATTATTGAGGTGCAGGGATTCTTTGTAATACTGTTTACTATCGTTTTTATGTTATTTACTATGGTGATTGGTACTTGAAAGTAATCTGTAACATGATAGAAAATCTCCTCACTAGTTCACAGCCAGCCAAGTCGAAGTTCGAATAAGAAACATCTGCCAAGTTAGGTGGACAGTATAGCTTCCTCAGTTTTGTAAGATGGACGTATGGAACCGCAGTAGCCATCACTCATCTCATTGTGGCGAAATTCATATAGGTGATTGTCTTGGAGTCAGCCCTCAACTACACTCCAAATTTGAGCGGAATCGGTCCTTTAGGAACTGAGAAATCGTAGTTTCAGGAAATTCACGTTTGCACATACGCACACGCTGCTCCGATGGCGATGAAATTGATAGGGGACCGTCATGGGGCTAACCCACACAATCCCTAAAAATGTCATAGAATTCAGACCATAACATCATTTAGTTTTAAATTGAAACAAGGAATTGACTACAGACAAACAGACCGACACACCGAAAGACAGACAGACACGGAACCAAATTGTTCAGAAAGCTCCGAAAAGTTTCTTGAGTTCCAGTTATTGGACATTGTTCAGGAATGGAGAAAAGTCAACCTCTCCGTCAATGAAAAATCAAATCCAAGTGGAGGGAAGTGAATGGATTTATAACCCTCTTCTGATGGAATCGGGAACAATTGTAGCAGAATGAATTGCCAAAGGGATGATTTTTGATGCCTCATATTGTTGAGAAATTTGCATTTTGCGATATCGGCGGATATTAAAGTATCCACAGTGATTTTGGTGATCAAGTTCAATCTAATAGTACTTTTATCATTCCATAAAATGATGACTTATCTCTGATACCTAATCCTGTCAACAAAATCGGATTGAATAATCAATGAATCAATCAACTTCACTTCAATGTGGATACTACAGTATACTATTGTATCCTTAATATCAGAGATCTAGGAGGGAGTGAATTACCTATTACGTAACTAGTGGGCCTTTTCTCAAATCGCAATCTCTACTTTCCATTTTATGTTGTCATTTTCTTGACGAACAGACCCAATTTTCGTCAACACCAACTAGAATAAATGAAAAAATAAAATAAAATAAAATAAAAATAGAATAAAATTGATGGTAAAATCGACTTTGGGGTAACTTCCTTAATTATGATTAAAACATACAGTTTTCTAGATTTATTCGAAGACATTGTCAAATATACATGAATTACCTGCTCTTCTCCCGTTTCAGATCTCAAAATCGTGCAAGTTGTGCCACCGATTGATGTCTTCACGGAAAAGTAAACGCGACATCCAGAAGAACGTTCAGCGACCGAATGATATATCAAATATACTGTCTTCCTCGTCCATCGAGCAGTGACCGAACAGAGAGGGGTGCGATCAATGAGGGGTGCAATAGAAGATGAAAATATCCTCAGTTTTTAACCCCAATCCTGTACTTACACGATACACATAGGTACCTACTCCAAGGGTTCAAATTTTGAAAATTTAGAGTCAAAAATCGCTTTAAAAACGCCTTTTTTAAAGTTTTTTGTGTGAAATTACCATCTTAAACATAGGAATTGGTATATTAGAATCAGCGTGAAATTTCCTATAAGAATCACCCACCAAATCGGTTAAAATGATTCTTTGAAAATTCGCTCATCAACTCGTGCTGCATGAATGGGACTTTTTATCCAACTTTTCTCAGCTAATTTACGGCCTATTTTTGATGCGAATGGCCTGATTCGTTCCTTCTTATTATTGTCGAAGGCAAGACACAATTTTTTCAATCCTTTAAAATTTTCGAGTCTGAGCAAATTTGAATCAAATTTGAAAATTTTCGAAAATTTGATTTGCTCTGTGTCTTGCCCTCCGGGGTGAAAAAGTTTGAACAATGTTTCACACCACTCGGCTTGTTGGATGAAGGGGGTTTAGTCCATTACAGTTTGTACCTACCAGTTGTACCAGTCCTTCTGTTTTTATTCATGTATTATGCTCCTAAAAATGTGTTATTAAAATAAGAACATATTCTACTCCTTTTACACACTCGTTCAAAATAATTATGTTGGGGTAACATTTCTCAGTTAGATACGGAAACGTGTAAAGGGAGTCAGGTCCAGGATTCGTTTAGGTAAAGTGAGCCAAGTCCGTGTTTTCATGTACTCTTTGATTTAAAATATAGATCGAATACCGAAGTAGCTTCTAGCAATGAAAAAATAGGCTGTTGGTAGTTTATACTAATAAAAGGATATCGAATAGAAATAGCACCTAAAAAAATATTTTTATGGTTAACCGTTGATTAGTTTTATGGGATTAATTGTATGCAAAAATGTCAAACTTTCAATAATTGTAATATCTCAAAACTATGAATTTTGGACTTCAACCCCTGCAAGGAAGCACACCAAAGTAGCCACTGATTATTGTGTTCCAGCCCCGTTACCTAGAAACCTATAAGCGTTCCATTATTGCTTTGCAATTTAATCAATAAAAAATTCATTCTGATGCTCCATGAACGTATGCAGTGTATTTCTATTAGATCATTAACTAATTATAGATAGATATACTAGATAGATAGATAGATAGACTAGCACACACACCCTTTCCCCAACAAGCACAGATGGATATATATTCAGATTGAGAAATAATGGGGAATTATCATCAAATTTTTTTATTTGTTTTTAATGTACCTACCTATATCAGTGTTTCCGAATGATACTCCATCTATTTTATTTCGGTCAATACTGCAGATTTGAAAAATTGCCTTCTTCGTTGTTTTCTTCACAGGATTCGAGGATAAAACTTGCGCGCTTGTGGACAATGCACACTACCTAACTTCTTTTGAAAATAAGAACCCACATTCTTTTTAAATTCCAGATTTGGATTCTGCTTAAAATTTTATTGGAAAATTACCAATAATTTGTGTAAAAACCGTAAGCAAATACGCTGAACATGTGCGATAAACGCAAAAAATCGGGTTCTATGAGTGTGGTAGTAAACATTGTAAGCGGTAGTGGTAGTACATTGTAAGCTCGATGCTAACGCACTGTTAGTTGCGCTGATGGATTAGGAACAAATTATATTCCACATACATATGTATTGTGTCAAAACCTAGGTTTCGTTACCACCTAAAAGACTGTGATTTGTTTATTTGGGGTGCTTCTTCGTTAACCCCCGCTCCTCCCAATGGTGCGTCTTGAATATTTCTTGATTTGTGGATCAAAGTTCTCTTGATTTAGTCTCCTAGATCCTGACGCACTGTTTGAAGTTGGAGATTTAATAAAAATAGAGAAAATTATGTGGCAATTGAATTTTTGATACTAATATTGACCACAACGAGCATGAGTTTCTAAAAACGTTCAATGTGACATTTTTGTGTCCAACCAAGTTTTGTAGAACAGGTGATGATTCGGAAACCAAGAAGTTGAAAATAAATGTAGCACCGCTGCGATACAGTGTTTAATGCTTGGTAGTTTATTTATTTAGGTATGTATTAATAATACATACAATGGCAGAGCCCAATTTACAGTAATTATGATTATTTACCAGTGGTTAGATTGAGGAAACGTGGATACGAATATTTCAAAATAAATATAGGATAAGTTTAACCTAATAAATTTAAGGATATACAAAATAAAGTTATACGAAGTAGTACGAAGCACAACCATCGATACTCAGCCAAGTAGGAATGGCACATAGCTTTCTCGCGTCCATGAAAATTTGAAATCAAAAATTGAATCAAAACTGTGTAAGTGACCATGTTGATGTTTGTCAGTTTAGACAAAGTTTCAACACAATCGTGAACAAAATTTAATTTAGCACATGCGTAGAGCGTACCGTTGATTCCATCATGATGAAATTCATAATATGGGACCTCAAAGGGCGCTATCCGCTTAATCCCTGAACATTTGAACAAAATCGGATGAGAACTGTAGGATGGGGAAAAAGGCTGACCCCAATCACCTGTAGCTTTCATACAGAGGTTATGGGCATAGAAATGGCAGTACAGCAAGCCGAAACTCACTGTCCTGGACAAAACATTGTCATCCTTAGCGACTCCAAGTCCAGAATCACTGCTATTGGAAACCTGAATCTCAACCAGCCACCACCAAGCCATCTTATTCGTATTCTCCAAAGCCTGCATCACCTCACCCAATCCGGGGTTAATGTATACTTACAGTGGATTCCTTCTCATTATGGCATCAGGCAAAATGAGAACTGTGACAGGCTTGCTGTTCTAAGTTGTGATAATGGACTAATCCAACCCCAGACAGTTACTACCACACTGACTGCTATGACAACATAAACATGACTCAGACTGCCAAATGGACTGATACCTACAACTCAGCGACAGGTGCAGGAGGCTGGACAAGATCCATCACCAACGCTCCAATGAAGGACCCATGGTTCAGTAATATGATCGATACCAAACGCAGACACATCACATCGTCAACCCATTGCTGCTCGGTCATGGTTTTAACAATCTCTACTAGTATACCATCCGACACAGGACCACACCCAACTACGACCTGTGCAACATTAGAGAGGTCCAAAGCCTCCAGCACCTCCTCATCCACTGCAGCTTCACCAGGACGACGATGACCAGCTTCATCCATCAAAATGATGCTCCTATGGAAGCAGCTGTGGTGCAGTACCTGAGGCAGGGCTTACAGGAGCCGGACAGGCTGCTTGATCTCCAGAGGGCCCTGCACCAAATCGGTATCCCCATCTGAATACCTACAATGCAAGCTGCAACCCTCCATCACCAAATCTACGAAGAAGAGAAGTCCAACTAATCACCAAACCAACTAATCACCAAACCAATGGGAACACGACTTCACGTCCACAAGCAGAGATCAACAACAACAAAAACTCTGAAAGATAATGGCTGTAACAATGAAATACGGATAGAAAGACCGACATACAGACAGGCACGACACCAAATTTATTCAGGAAGCTAAGAAACGTAAAATGCGAATGGAAATTTCTGTTTTGGATGACAAAAATGGTATCGATTCTCAAAGTGGAAACAAAGATACCACTATATTCGGTGGACTCGGAAGCTAAAGCTGGGGAAGTTATGAAGTTATGCGAGTGGCATGAATATGGGAAGAGGCGATAGTGTTCAAAATGATTGTCAAATTCTCGGCAGAAAAATTCATGATTGATAGAGTTTAGACGATATTTTCAATGGTCATCACTAACCAGATGAAAAAATGGGTGGACCGTTCATTCAGGAACGCCCTGAAATAGTGCCTCATAGTGTTATCATAGTTAATGAATAAATTAACACCACCTGAGTATTTTTTAAATAAAAAATATTCGTGAACAAATCGAGCAGAATGGTCAGGTGAGTACCTAGGTAATTTTGCCTCAACCCTCTTATTTTCACCTTGGGACTGACTCTCATCTCGCCAGCTTCGGGTTTGCTATTTAAAATTTACCTAACTGATTTGAAAAGTCGTCAGCCAAGATAAATTCGAAATTATTGAATCATTAATGATTGCACGATTCCACTTCATCTAGGAAAAACATGTTGATCAAGTAAATGTGAAGAAAGGTACCTACCTAATGAAAAAACCAGCAGGTTTTCGAGTCTAGAAAAATGTTGAGCTCATAGGTACACCAATTTTGTCATAGTTTTGAACAGAAGGGAAGTTAGCATTAATTATCTTCAGATGTTCTAATTTCCTCTCAACCTTATTCAAGTGTCACCAGAAAGCTGAATACCAAATCTTTCCACCTCGGGATGAACAGGAGAGAAGAAAGTATTATAAATGATTTCGTAGGTATATTGTAGTAGTGGCAAACAACTTCTTCATAATCGGTTCAAACAATGCTTGACAGTTTCTTAACAATTTTCAACAATGCGACCACTACTTGAACGCACCATCAACCATGTCCGGCGTGTATAAGGTCAAGACATGAGAATAAGAACCCGGAGAAGAAGATGTGCTGGACTACAAGTAGGAAACCTTAGCGTTTTTTACGAAATTACTGCGACGATCTCATCGATGTTTCCCGACTAATGATATCTGAACGGCTCAACTCAAATGAATGGTTCTGGTATCGTTAAATCCGTCACAAAAATTTGTTTTCAGGGGTTTGTTTCTCGTCTCTATTCGATGTGAAGATTTATGAAACTGCAAGACCATTCCCCATTCACGAACGTGTTAATTCAATCAACGTCACTCAGGATGGCCGATTTCACGATGAAGGAAGAAGTTGTACTAACTATTATCCGATAATCTTTTTAGCTCACCAAACATTTTGAGGAAAAAAACCATTGACATCGGTGTTGCCGTTCACCCATACTTGACAATCATATTACAAATATAAGAAGGTAGGGTAGGTCGAGGAATACATAGATTTTTATGAAGAGGGATTTTTAATGTGAAAAATAGAAAATTAGATAATTGTAGTAATATTGCATAGTTATATAATATTGAAAAAGGCAGCCATAGTTTTTCTTTTGAAACGGCCTGGTATATTCCGCCCGGACCTGAACTTTAGAATATCATCAATCCTTCTATCACCAAAATTATCATTGTTACAATACCTATGGTCTCCGGTTGAATCGTATGACTTCAACGACCTGACACACATCGTTCTGGGACGCAGGACGGAACATCACTACACTGACTAAAACTGGCATATTGTGGTAACTACTATTCCGTATATCGTTTAAGTTCTATTTCTATGGTCCCTTACGCTTCTCAGATAATCCCACATTCACGTGGATGTAAACATTATGACGGTACGTCGAGATCTAAAAAGGTGGCGCCTGGATCGCTTGCGACAGGTCCCCGCTATGTTATTGTTACGCCTGATTAGAGGCTTCTCCTGAGATGGTGTTTCCATTCACGAGCTGTCACCTGATCTGGCTAATAATTACACAAGGGCTGGACCGGGTTAACTTAACATGACGTACTGTCATCTACCTTTCTTGCAGCAAGGGGGAGGGGGAAACGGGAAATTACGATGAAACCTACCATCAATAATTTCTCCCCTCTCTACCTTGACATGGTAGCAGAGCGTGGTTCATTACTGAGCTGATTAATTTCACCGGTATTGAATCCACTGATCCACTCTTATATTTAACATCTCTCCTCAGAAGAGGATTGAGGTGTGGAGCTTTCCCAGAAGGGACTCCGAGATCCTCTGGATCTGTAAGTACGCTTTGCTCACAAGTTGGCATATACATTTTAAATTTAAATTTTCACATATTATGCCTTTGAGCTTTTATTTTACTTTACATTATGCCTTAGTGCTTTTTCTTGTGTTTTAAATCCCATCAAAATTAATTTAATTAAATGAATATTTATCCCCTATAATTTAATAGTTGAAATTCCTAAATATTAGAAATCCCCAAGTTGGGTAATTTAAATATGCTTGTGTAGTTCCATCATTGAATGGAGGAGTGAAATAACTCCTAGAGGTTTTCCAAATGAATCTCCTGGATTGGAACCTCTGACTACCTATAAAAATCTTTTCTTAATTTTTCTGCCAATCTTGTAGGAGCATAGTTCTCCACAAGAGAAACTTTGCAATAGTGCCATTACGATGGAGGTCTTCTTACCTTGAGGTTTTCCAGATGCCCTTTTCCTGGATCTCAGCCTCACACTATTTTAAGGACCACCATCCCAGTTTTCAGAAGAGGAGTATGACGGTACGTCAAGCTCTCCAAAGGTGGCGCCTGGATCGCTTGCGACAGGTTCCCGCTATGTTATTGTTACGGCTGATAAAAGGCTTCTCCTGAAATGGTGTGTCCATTCATGAGCTGTCACCTGTTCTGGCTAATAATTACACAAGGGCTGGAACTGGATTGACTTAACATGACGTACCGTCATCCACCTTTCTTGCGGCAAGGGGGAGGGGGAAATTACGATGACACCTACCATCAACAATTTCTCCCCTCTCCACCTTGACAACATAATATGTCCAACTGTATAATTTTGTATTGGTTAGAGCCTACCATCAATAATTTCTCCCCTCTCTACCTTGACAACATAATATGTCCCACTGTATAATTTTGTATTGATTAGAGCCTTAGTTTGAAAACTACTTTTTCGGGTATCATACGTGACTGACATCATACCTCCATCTTCTCCATGATAGGGTTCATACAGAAGCCTATCTTATCCATCATAATAGAGCTGTTTCATCAGCAACCCACGTATGGAGAGTTGGTCACACCTAAGGATTCGTTTGCTCATAGGTTCATTGACTTCATTCATGATTGATCTAGATCTGTGCTTATGGCATAACCTGTGAGCCCTCTAGCCCACGTCAGTATGGATCTAGTATTTACCATACCTAATAATAAAATTTATTATCGTTAATATTGTTAAAATGTTCAGGTCACACAGTCAGTATTGATAACAAGTTGCTCCACTCACTGATAGTAGGATTAACGCTACAACTTTTCATCAGGTCGATATCGACAGATCAAACAATATTCCGAAGTTCTTCTTCCAGATTTTCGTTATTTGATGTGAATCGGTGTTTGATAGTGGATTAACGAGATCAATTATGTTGAATTCTAACGAAGGACCACTCCAGTATAAGTGACTGGAGACACTACTTTGAAGTACCTAGAACTATCTTGAAGAAATTAGGTTGACTAGACTCACTAATAAATATGTGGTAAGTATATGGATTTGTAATTGTAGGTATAGGAACTGTGCTGTGACTAGATATTTGATTGAGTGGTGAAAATAAATGATAACAAAATAGTAACAATTCAGTTTCAACAATATTTGTTTAATAAATAGGAATCACTAGAATGAACACCTACCTACACGGCCGTGAATCATGAATAAGTGGTAAACAATTGATTACTTAGCTACCTACAACTTTTATTGAGGCTCAGGTTGATGATTAAAGTTCGTAAGGTGTAGATAGAGATGATGTGCTGAGATAGGTCCACAGACAAGTTCCAACTGGAGGTAAATATTGAAGGTTGGAGGTACCTACCAATATATAAAAATGGCGTACCTTGAATCCTTGGATAAATGATGAGATTGGTAGGTACTATTCATCCACTAAGTACAATGCCACATACCGAACGGAGGCGTCGACCGTCTCTTCCTTGGAGACGCTGAAGAAATATGGTGACTTGTAGCCAGGATGAATCCTTGTGTAAGTTTGGAGGTGTTACACACACCCACGATGCCGGCCGGCAGGGAAGCCACAAGTGGTTGGTAGGTGACGAAAATCTCACAATCCCAAGTAATCAGTTCGCGCAGATGACTTGTGCAAGCACTTGTAATGTTGAAAAGATATTAATTGAAGTCGAAACTGATCGAATTTTAGAGGTATAGATGGGACAGAGAACGAAACAAGAGCAAGATGGAGAAACGGCGATGAACTGCTCAACTGGTGGAAAAAACAGTAATGCCCAGATCCGTTGCAGAGATCCCAAAAGGTCCAGCCCACAAAATGCACAAAACACTGGTTTCTGACACAAGAATTACAATATGAACTACATGCTATTACAATAATATTTTGAAATAAGTTAAATGCAGGTAAATCATAAAATATTTGCAGGTAACATCCATGCCGTTGAGGCAGCCATCGATGTAATAAAGACATTGAAAGCTTCATGTCTTCTCAATGGCATCACTTTTCAAGTAATCAGTGATAAGATAAGAAAAAGATAATTATTTGTTTTTGATAGCGACTTGAACGGTTCTCACAAAAATCCAAAGTGAAAAGTGGTGATTTCATGTATTTTCACCAAAATTGCAGGAGGAAATAATTATGGTGATGTGTAGTGCGTTGTGTAGTTTTTTAGGCTACCGCTAATGGAGAATGGATTTGATGAAATGGTAAGTCTCGATGTGAAACCTATAAACGGCGGAAACAATCGGCATGTCGGAATGTACAAGTTATAATATTCGTTTTTTACAGGAGCTTACAGCTCGTGACGGAAATGTCTCAAAGGCCATAAATATTTGTGTTAAAGGTGCCTAATATTTTAGGTGAATATAGGATTTACGTGTGTATCAACCAGCGGGGGAGTTTTCAAAATCGAAGAATAAAACATAACGTCACTTATTTTCATTTAATTTATTTGTTCTAGAAATAAAATTCAGGCGGTGGCCTCCGGCAGTTATACATGAGGCAAAGAAGAGGAAGACATTTCCAGTATTTGATATGTTCTGCAAAAAAAAAAGTGTTTTTTTAATTACCACTTGATATTCAGTTAATTTCAAATCGCGTTTCGGCATTCGTCCTGTTAGGTATTAGATTCTGAAGATCCGCCTAATAATATAGAAATTTTAAATTCCAAATTTTTCTTCCATAAGTACCTAGGTATTGATATTTTGGTTTATTATTTTCAATAATGAACCTTTGAAATCGAACACGAATTTTTTTTCTTTTTTTTAGAAAACCGAAGATGCAATTTTCAAAAC
>JAEMON010000008.1:9498758-9514046 GCA_030264115.1 Lygus lineolaris | reverse complement strand
AGCAGCCTCCCCGCAGTAAGCCTACCAAAGACCAACCCATAGATCAGCTTTGGCAGTAAGTACGGACGAAGGAGGACGAAGGAGTTCGATACGTCGTCCACATATTTTTGACATACCAGCTCGATGATCATTTTGAAATAAGAAGGAAGTAAATCAGTCCTGCCGTTTGGATTGGCATGAGAAAGAAACGCACATGGCTGTGGCAAGGAAATGTGGACAGACAGACGGACACTCGGACAGACAGACACGAAACCAAATTTGTTCAGGAGGCCCTGAAACGCAAAATGCGAGTGGAAATTTTGATTTTGGAGCACAAAAATTTTTTTCATGTTGAAAGTGAAAACAAAGCTTCCGCTCCCTTGCAGACTCGGAGGCAAAAATTACGATAACAAAAAAGTTGATATTCCGAGGAAAGTTTGAAAAACTGTACAACTGCCCTCCGGTACCACCTTGAGTACCATATACTTTCGAAATATGTCTGTAGAAATATAAACGAATATCATCCTCAATTTTTCTTATCGAAAAGCCGGCTTTTCGTTTGAGTCAATTTCATACGAAGCTATAAACTCACTCGGATTTCATTCGTCTTATCGGCACGCCGATCCTCATCAAATACCGACTGTTTGGTATTTAACACAATCTGTAGAAGCAGTATATACTTCAGTGTTGTATAAACTATCGGGTTGACGAAATGTTGGTAGCATTAATCCTACTATCTCTGGGCTGCACCTACGCTGCTGATGGAAATGATGATTATTACTCGACGCAACCAGAAATGAATTATGCTCAACGTTTTGAATCGAATTGGTCAACATACGTGAGTGCGAAGTAACTTTGTAGCACCTCTTCTAGGCGCCTCTATAATGAACCTTGACGTAGGGTCATTCATCATACTTATTCTTTGACATGACCATTGGAACCATTTACATTGGTTATCTAATTTACCAAAATCAGTTTACTATTATACTCCAACACATTCTTGCGGTAAACCTAGAATGAATGGTGTAATCTACATAAATATACTTACCTACTACAATAATTATATGTCTTGCACGAACGTATCATACGTTTCATTCACTGTTATGTTCCAAAATTTGGGAATCTTTTGGAGGAAATTCAAGAGGAGCAACTAGAGTGGTGCACTTCATGTTATCCATACTGTTTGGTTAATCTCCTGATATATTTACCCTTCAACTTCTATCGAATTTGGACGTTGGCTCACTAATGTGAGTTGTACCCTTATTGTACGAATTCTGTTCTGAATGTTTTCGTTCTTTCTAATAAACATGTTCTTTACGTTATACAGCTGCCCTATGTCTGGCATATTATAGATGTCCGTGACGAAAGGATGGTTAGTGAATTCGCACGTGCCCTGGAATATCTCAACATTGATAGGTGGGGAGTAATTCCAATACAATTTTCGATGAAGGTAAGTTTGAACAAGTGATATGTATGACTTACTAGGTAGGTTATTACATACCTACAGGTTCGTCACAGTTAATTTTATTCCCTCACCTTGCCGTCGAAATCCTTGGAAATTGTTGATCCCTAGAGAAGAGATTCACTTACTGACTTAATTATAGAGAAATAATAAACTGATGTCTCTTCTTTTGTTCCTTTTAAATTTCCAGTGGAACTTAGTCGGCACTCAGTACAGAGCAATCTACAAGGATCGGCTTGGAGGATCGGTTTGTCACATAATGTGGATGTCGTATCCATCTGAATACCGTGTAACATCTCCATTATGCCGGCGCTGAATAAACCTACCAATGACCTTCGTACTTACACCATATTAATTTCATCTCAATAATAAAACCATAATAAATGTTTTATTTTTGTATTTTTCTTGTGCCTAGAAGCCTGATGACTTACCGTTTTAAATAATTAGTAGGTGACTCTGATGGGCGAAAAAACTGAAACTGAAATATATGAAATAGCATGGAACTGCATGGAACTGAAATAGCATGGAATAGCGACTAAGAATGCCTGGTCTCGATTTCCGAATCAGTTGATACGAGCTCAATTTTCGACTAGACTGATAATTTATACCTATGTGAGCTTGATTTTTGACTAAATCGATCTAAGCTAAAATTCCCGAGCCAGCTGCTTTAGAAACGCTATTTTTTGGCTCAGATGGGCCAAAAATATTTTCTATTGTATTCTAAGTAATTATTAATATTTTTAATTAATGTAATTCATTGATTCGTACAACATGCTAAACCTGTTTTAAACTGAGATACCTAGTTTAAAACATGAAGGTAAGATGAAGACCAAAAAATATTCTGTTTGGTCCTCATCTGCGTTGGGTTCCTCTGTTGAATGTTGGAGACAATAATAATATTACGACTGGTGGAAGGTATCATTATGTTGTATCCAGACATACTAGGTACCTAACAGTGTGGCCAAAACGGCGTTTCCCGCCATTTGTAGTGGGACTTTTGTAGCGTTTAAGCGGGGGAAAAATATCTTCTCGACGCTACGGTATTTCGGGTAGAGGCTGGAGGTTTTAACCTGACTAGTTTTGAAAAATGTTCCAGTTGTGCAGCATGAGTTGAAGAGCAAGTTTTCAAAGCCGATTTGGTGGGTGATTATCATAGGAAATTTTGCGCTGATTCACAATAAGTATACTATATGTCTATCCGACGGTTATTTGTACCAAAAACCTGGAATAACACGATTTGTTACCCTCAATTTATAATTGACACCTTAGAGTAGGTACCTACCTCAAAAATTATGGCCAGTAAAATCATCCTTTCTTATTATAATATTGACATTTAGACATTTCTTTTGATATTTTAGAGCGTAGGTACTTAGGTTGAGCTATCGTCTGGAACGACAAATATACATTAAATGTACCTATTTATATATATAAATTTTATATATAAATTGTATATATATGCTTAACTTCAGGAATCGCTTCAAAATGGTCTGAATTGGATTTTCATGAAGATGGTTTCCGGAAATTTGCAATAGCTTCATTTTCTTCGAAAATTCGCTGGAGGGAAGTGAAAGATTGTTGCCCCACTTCTATTTTGAAACCGAAATCGACCACTTTTTCCAGAAGCCTGGACGTCCTTTTTCGAACCCTCACATCTGGAAAAAATTTAAATTTTGTTGGATTCACAACCGGTTATGGCAAATTCGGGCAAATGATGCACATCTTCTAGAAGTACTTATAGGGACCTATTTTGAAAATCAAGGGCCACTGCTATATCAACAAACATACCACGACAAATCAAAAATTTGGTACCGTTTCCAGTGGTAGCTGGAATGCTGAATTGAGTGGAATATTTTCTCAACGCTAAATTTTCATGAAGATATTTTATTACACTTGTTCAACTGAACAAATAGTTAAGTATAGGGAAGAGATTCTAATAATACATTTTCTCGATATATATATTTTTTACTTGATGTTTTTCTCAATATTTTGATATATTCAAGTGGAAGAAAATGTAGTTGAGGTATTTTGTTTGAAATAGCGAGATTTTAATCTGACGGTGCGGCGAGATCCGTCCACATTGCCTAAATCGTAAAACGAAACTCGGATTTGGTTTGATGTTCGGTAATTCGATATTTCGAACACTCGATCGACTAGATCACCTCACAATGTAGCCCCAGCCGTCAGACTGCAAGCTATTAGAATGTTGATAGCACTAGCCTTACTAGCAGTGAGCATTCCATGGGTTCATTCGTCAATCAGGGACTATCTCCCTACGGTGAGTCAACATTGTCTAATGAATCTCTTAGAATTTACTTCAAGAGATGGAAAGTGATAATTTGGTAGACATGATTCCCAATTCCTCTTCCCTGTTGGGATGAAGGGGAATTGGGATTCAAACACATGACCCTGAGTCATTCGTCTTGATGCCAGTATGGAGAGTAAGTGTGGAAGTCCGTAAGGAACGGACTCGATCCATGCTTCTTTTCGGCCTGACGCGAAGCTAGGCACAGTCAAAGTCTGATAATAGGAAAAAAGTAAATCAGCAGATAGGTAATTAAGTACAACAATAAGTAGATACAGTATAACAGTAGTCTCGCCTCGTTCTAGTTCACAAGACAAAATAACTCAAAAAATTCATTGGCCTTAATGACTTGAAACCCAAAACACATGATTCCACGATAAATTAGTATCAACGTCCAACACAAATTTGAATATCACAAAATGAAGCTCGGAAGATGAGGTTCACAAAAATATCAAGTTCTCCCAGAGAATCCGCGACGCCTCATCGTCATCTCATCAGTCGCCAAAATGGGGGATCTCACAGTAAATAGTCGCGAGTTAACTAGGTACTGAAAAAGACTTAAGTGTGTTTTAATGTAGGTAACAATAAATCCAACGTTTGTTACGCCTACACACAATATTATTTGGTATGTTCTCTCATAAAGTAACGGGTCGGTGAAAAAGTTTTTTGTTGATTGGAACTGGAGATGCATTTAAAAAAGTTCCATTCATGCAGCATGAACGGCATGACGGGCCGTCATGCCCTCAACGATGCCCCGACGCAGCTCAAAATCCTTTTTAATATTGTTCACGTTTGTGATTTCGAAAATTCATCGATTTGCGTACGTTATACAATAATGGTTACATACTTTACGACGTGAATCATAATTTTAAGTCTACTCCATCCAGAGAAAACTGGAAGAAACTGATTAAAACCTGTTTTTTCACAGGTTTCTTCCAGTTTTCTCTGGATGGGATAAACTTAAAATTATGATTAAAATCGTAGAGTATGTAATTATGATCGTACAACATAAGTAAATCGTTTAATTTTCGAAATCACAAACCTGAACAATAATAAAAAGGATTTTGAGCTGCGTCGGGGCATCGTTGAGGCCGTTCTCGAGCCGGGCGTCCGCGCACCCTTAACCTATCTCTTGTTAACCTTAACCTATCAAGTTGATATTATTGACATTTTGACAATTTTTCAGATTTTCAGCTCGATTCTTTGGTTAGATTGATATCGTCCAGAATGAATTACGTGTGTGTGTGTGTGTGTGTGCATATATAAAAAAGTGTTAAATTTCAGGAATTGTTTTTGAATGGTCTGAAACGGATTTCCATGAAAAAAATGTTCAAAAATTTGCATTAGGTACTAAAATTTTGAAGCCATTGCAGTAGCTTCATATTTTTCGAAAATTCGCTAATAAGGTGTGAACCTCTTAAAGTTCTTTCGTTCTTATTTATAAAAACGTGAAAATTATTGATGACTTACACAAGGTTCTAACGTGTTGATTGCGTCCAAAGAAAAATTTTGGAAATCCATTGTAGATTTAGAGTGGATGGTTTAGTTCCGAAAAGAGAAGTAGTTTTGAGCAACTATGTAAACTTTCACAGGCATCTTCAGGTCTACAGTGGGTTATGTCATGAGCCCGTTTATTTCTCCTCCAGACCTTAAATAATTCCTCAACCAACGGCAAAAAAAAGTGCTTACTTATCATAGGTCACAATAAAATGAAACGGTTTTGTATTGCGAACTTGAAGAACCAATTTGTCCCTCAAAACATTAATGCATTCTACGAGCAAAATGCCATAATAAGCAAATGTATCTCCTCTCATAGCCTCGCCCATTGTCTTTCACTAAAAATGAATAATTGCTTCTATTTGATCATTGTTAGGAAGAGTGTACCACCTACTACATACCAACAAGGGATAGATTGTCCTGGTTATCCCATTATGAATTATTTCGAGGGACCAATGGTTGGTTGCCTCTGGGCAAAAATAAAGTGATAAATTCCTATAAAACCCTGTTCCTCATGACGCCTAATTTCACTCACATGTTGTTGGCGTTTAACCACCGCTCACTATATTTATGAGCCTCCATAAAAGTTGATTCCATCAAACACGTCAGAAAATTCAGATACTGCAATAGCTTCAACATTTTAGTAATGCAAATTTCAAAAATGTACTCCATGGGAATCCGTTTCAGACCATTCTAAAACAATTCCTATATACCTATATAATTTTAAAATGTTAATTAATATAAAATTATAAATTATAATTATAATTTTAAAAAAGTTTCATTCATGCAGCATGAGCTGATGAGCGAATTTTCGAAGAAAAATTTTAACCGATTTTTTGGGTAATTCTTATAGGACATTTCCCGCTGGTTCCGAATAGACCATTATAATATGTTCCTATAACATGGTAATTTACACGAAAAACTTCAAAGGCACATTTTTTCGCGATTCTTGACTCTCCTATATCAGGTGGGTACTTATCTGAAATAAATAAATAAAAGGTTTACATTAATAAAACAACAAATTCAACCAACAGGCGCCCTTCTACTGGAAAGAACGAAGAATCGATGATCCTGAAATGAATGGTCGCTTGCGGCAAGCACTAACGAATATCAAGTTAAGTGTGAAGAATATACGACCAATAAAATTTTGGTCTAAGGTAAGAACAGTCATGTTGTACCTAGAATACTTTTTGGGAGGCGTAAAAGTGGTTTCTCTGCATTACCCTCAGCGTGATGCGTTCGTGGTCGAGCACTGCTAAAATTGATAGACTTGAGAAAGCATAGAACTTTTCGAAAAATACGGTGGGTTTCCCAGTAGTTAGACGGTTAGTATTTCCGTTAAAAAAAAAGAAAAATGTGTAGGTAGTTGTTCTTTAGCCTGTTGCCGTTTTACTTTTGTAAAAATACTGTATTTGATACTCCGTGTTGGAAACCCTTGTACGTTACCTATGAAATATTGCATGGTGGTTATTGGTGGTTATTTGTAATTGTTGATTGTTTTTTGCTTGATGTTCGTTCAAATTCTATTTACCAGGGGCTATTATCATGATGTTTCATTCACCATTTTTTGATTTCCTTCTTTTCACAGTGGCTGGGATTGGGAAGCACATATCAAGCAGAATACTTTTCTCCTTTGGGAGAGCACTGTTTGTTGGAGTGGAGTGATACACCAACGGATCGTGGAGTGCTCCTCCCCAAATGTACAGAGAATTGGGGCTAATTTTCCGAACTGCTCAGAAGAAGTATAGATGAAAGTCTTGAAATCTTTTACTCTAATCGGATCCCCAAATCCCAATCTTATTTATTAGGCAACTTTTATTAACGTGTTAACATTGCTCAATCAACGTCACTAACTATCAATCAAAGTCACTATTGAACATGATTGTATTCACTGACTTGATCGAGTCAGTCACCCGCCCATCACTTTCGGCACTGTCTGGGCCGAAAGCACTTTCGGCTCAGCATTCGGTAGGTGTAATATTGGTTCTCAAGTATGTCCAATCTAACCATGATGGAAGAGTGTGGACGACATCTATTGCCTATCATAATCTGGTGGGGAAGTTTCCTTCACTCAGAAGAAACGTCACAGACATTGGTATAGTCGTTCAATAGACGACCGAACATAGTGGCCGACTTATCTGGATGGCCCCACAAATATAGGTGAGGTAACCATGCAATGATGGTCTTGGAAGTGTGAACTGTTTCATGTTCATTATATAATTTATTTTATATTTTAATTAGTGATAAAGGCCTTCCCTTAAATTATGTGGTGTTATGTCCATGGGTTATACAATAATTAGAGCTAGTTTTGGACTAATTTACTATTCAACCGTTCTGACAGGTAATTGATAAACATAATATAAGAATGGGTGGTTTTTTTTTAGACAAATCACTAATTCGGCAGGTCACTTGCGTTTCGTGAGGTTGGTGTTCAACGAAAGGGACTCCGTTAGGTGAAGGCACAGAATACTGGGGCCGTGTTTTTTTATTTGTTAAATAAGTTGAATCAATCTCGCGATTATGGTGGGAGAGTTAAATACAAGTTAGCTAACTTCTGGCCAGGGAGTTGAATTTCGCAGTTTTTATGTAACTGAGTGAAATGAAATGAAGACGTTGAAAAAGGAGGGTAGAAATTGAATATCGTGAGAGGATTTCGGTCATTTAATGACTGAGGGATGGTACAGTATGTGGTTGAGACCACACGGAGTCAAATTTGCAGCGAATGGTCTCATGTACGGGGTAGGTGCCATGTAACTGAGTGAGGGCCATTTCGGCATGGCGGTCATACAACTTGAAGCAGGACTTCGGGTACTGGGAGTCCGAATGAATGGAGGTCATAGGCAGAAGGTTGGTACACTTATACCAAGGGAAACTATGGAGGCAAACAGGCGGGTGACGATACAAATGGCGGTCGCTGATCGATTATCGAAACAATCGATTTAAGCGTGACGTCACACCAATATCAGCTAATGGCTTCGACAGAGAATTTTGGGAGCTTTTGGAACAACATTAGGTAGGCTACTCACAGACCTTTGACCTTTAGCGAGTCGGCGAGAAATTGTTATCCGTCAACGTTGCCGAGAAGCATGAACATCACGGAAAAGTGGGAAGAAGCCTTATTCAAAACCATCATGAGGATACGAACCTGGCAAAGCGTCAACACCCCTTATCTCTATTATAATAGGAAGAAGCACATTGGAGCTTTTAAAGCTGACTGTACCTGATTTACTTTCGAAAGTAGGTAGCGTCTTGAAATTAGAATATTACTTTTCAATTATTTTCTCTTAACTGGGAGCTCAGATTTGAAATCGGTAAAATTTGAAGTGCCTACGAGATAAATTCGTCAACAAATCCTAATTAGAGATGGAATTTGTAAAAAGTTAGATTAGACAGGAATAAGTAGGTATACGGATCCTTATGTGCTCATCACATTTAACGTTTAATTATCATCTCGACAGCTTTTGTAGTTATGCTAAATTATTATTGAGCTCGTGGGTGGGTAAGTTGACCACCTCTGTGAAGTTCTTCAGGGGATGGTGTAGCAAACAGATCCCAAATATTCCAATCCCTTTGCAAACGAGAAGCAACGTACATTTTACCCAATAAGTGCTACAATCTAGAGGAAAAAATCTTACTACTCCTTGGAGACATGCAGACTTAAACACCGAGAAGTACCTTCATCAACAATCTCACCCTTCGACCCCTCTACCTGCAAACCATCATCCGAGCGAACGATCAGAACTTTTATTACAAACACAATGACTTGCCAGCACGAGATAGACCTTGGACATGTGTGGCCTATGGCTATAAAATACCGATCACAATAAATAATTAATGTATAAAAACTATATAGGTATTCTTACCAAGGAAGAAGAGGGATGGACTCTTATTTGGCGATGTTCAGTCTGTTTATAAGTCATGTCAGTGAAAGCATCCTTGTGTTTAACCAGAACTTAAAATGTTTCGGTAAACTAACTGGATGTCTCTTACAACCTTTCATTCTGCTGTATCGTCAGGCTTTCCTAGACGTCCTTTATACGGAATAAGGAACCATAAAGGTACTGATTATACGCACTTCCATCAATTAAAAAAAACGTCAATTTATTATCGATTAGGTATCTAGGTATCTTATCAACTGTAAGTAAGTTTCTTCTGTGAGTCCGAAACTGCGTATTTTTAATTTTTTAGTTAACCCTGAGAATATACCTACTCTTTTCGAAGTTTCATGATTATTCAGACTATCATCTTTTTCCTGATTTTATAGATCTTTATGAACCTTCTAGCTTATCGTGCAGTAGGTTCCACCGCGATCAATTATCAGAACCCTCATGGTTCCTATGACGCATTTGGTTTCTTGATGATCTCCTACGTCGTCCACGTACTTTACGTCTCGTAGTCCGACCACGCATATGAACTCCGAATAGATATGCTGATGTGTCCTGCTGGGGCAGTACCATGGAACTTATTCCTGGTAACGGTCCGTTACCACCAATATTTGATTCCATTCCAGGCTCCAAATTCTCATTCATCAACTCTTCCAACAAGTCTTCAGTGAAACTTAAGTCTTCATTCTCTGCCGATCCAAATTCCTCTTGTCCCTCGGATCTCTGCAGATACCTGCGAGTATGATTAGGTTGCCGTAAGTCATAAATCTCATCCAAGAGTTGACTCACCTTAAATCTATTTTTCCCTCCTCCTTTGAGTATATAAAAATTCGAATTTCCTTCATCTATATGTTCATAACTGTCCTGTTGAGATTTCTCTTTCCGTTCATCACTATCGAGTTCGTAGATCCTCATCTTTCCATTTAATTTAGTTGAAGATCTTTGTTCCCACTCTCGAGTACCCTGCCGATCGAATAAGTTACCGTCAACTTCACATCCATCTCTCGGGCATGGAGAGTCACATATCAGTCGGTGAAAATGTTTTCCAGGTGAGTTTATAAACGAAAACTCTAGATAGCAGCGCTGTTTTAAATTTCTGATCAATGCTTCGCAGAGAAAGCCTCCTCCTCCTAGCTGGAAACGGAAAGTAACTTTTAATACGAGAAGGATATCGGTTATTTGTTGTAGTTATGATACTGTATATCTATATTCTTAAAGAGATCTTACTCCATTTGTGGTATTTATAGGCTAATTAATATACACTTAATAAGATGACGCTTTGTAGTAAACTTGGATAACTCGGACAGACAAAATAAAAAAATATTCCACTTTTTGGAAATAACAGCAAAATAAAAGTTACATGAGGGCGCCGGAATTGCGAGGTGAAGAATCTCCGATAAGCGTGACAGGAAAGAAAAACGGAAATAAATAGCAAACTATTCTGGCTTCAATTACTGGTATAAATATATAACTGGTATATATGGTATATATAAACAATATAACTGGTTTGTGGAAAATGTTCGAGTTTAGCGGAAGTTCAAGTTGGGAAAACTCTTTCGTCGAGTAGGTGATTTGTTGTTGACTTACTCTAATGGTAATTTGATCTATCTCAGCCTCTTGAGATGGAACTTCAGCTGAAGACTGTAAGTTTGCAAGTGCTACCTGCGAAAAGAGGTTGATATTGTTAATGTCAATCATTATGTTGATATAAGATCAATATTAGGTGTGTGTTGGGTAAAATTGTGCAATTCTGTAGAAATTTTTATTACTGGCAAACCTCACAGTCACGCTAGGGGATACATGCCATAGGAGCATCAAGAAATCGCATCAAAATCGATTCACCCGAAAAACTCCATAGTACATGTTGTGGTCGAACCATGAACCATTGTGCTAGACAATCAGCGGAAACAATTCTCAGCATAGAAATCGTTTTGGTAAGATTGGAACCGTCAATAAAGTTATTTTCGCTGGATTGCATTACGTTTCAATTTAACCTGACAAGTTGTAAAACCGCACGGTCGTGCTTTTTCATTCAAGTCACTAATTTAAACCCGCTGACAAGATGAAGGAAGGGGGTGTACGGCATTTACAACAATAGCCCCCATTTATAAGCCTAGCAGGAACTTGCCTACCAGTTTGAAAAAATAGTCATGGAAATCGTCCGCTGGAGGGACAAACCAACATACCTAGCGTGATGGTTATAAGAAGAAGAGAAGAAGCCTTGCAATCCATGCTTTTAGCACAAATTGGAAATTAGTTTGCGATCATCAGTTCATCTGAATTGTGGTTTTTGTGAGTGGATGACCAGCTAGAGAGGAACGAATATATTTTGAATTATTGCCAGTAAATGATTTTGATTTTGATACTAAAATCCTATGTATCTACCTACAATAAATTGCCTATATACCTAATATCCAGACCACCACTATAAGAAAACTAGTTTCTCTAGTTCCGACCAAAAAACAACTGGGATTAAATTAATGTTATGCATTGATTTTATGCATATAGTTTGTGGTAGTTGGTGTAACTGGTAATACAGTTTTGCATTCTCGTTCTGGACTTGCGGGAACCAGAGAAAGAACGAGATTCTCGTGATCTTCATCAGGTGTTGACAGGTATCGGCCGTCAGTCCAAGATGGCATAGTTTGTTTTCTAAGTATAAGTAAGCACGTATAATGAGCTTTGCTTCTCGATATTATGAATCTATATAAACACCTACCTCCTTCAAGCTGCTTAAGAATAGCAAAAACAAAAATACATTTGTCCTCTTCATGTTTAGCCACCAACTAGTGACATAGGTAATCCTCAATAACGGAATGCAATAACTGTAGAAGAACAATACACCTAATGATGAGCTGAGGTTACGAAGGTAAGAAAGCTATAAACTGTGGATTTATGAATGGTTCAATAGCACAATCATCCTGTTAGGGCCACCTGGCTTTGTTTGAGTAGGTACATAACTAATTTTTTCAGACAGTTAGGTTGTCAGCACATAGGAATTCTCTTCAGCAGTGGCGGAAATTATGCTCACCGTAAAATTTATCTTCGCACTTGGCACATTTTCGAAGCAAAAACAGTTAATTGTTGCTTCGAGACAAGAATATCGGTACCTTGACGATTTCTGGAAAATGTACCCCTCATAGATATTCCTGGAAGAGAACAACTTATTCTGAACAGCCAACCTTCATACTTACCATCTTACCTTACATTTACCTCCTCATCATACCAACGTTCATTATTTTGCTTCTGAGTCTTCAAGGCAGCGGAAGCTTTGTTTTTATTTTCGAAATGAAAATGTTTTGTGTGGTCCAAAATCAACATTTTCCACTCTCATTTTACGTTTCAGGACCTCCTGAACAAATTTGGTTCCGTGTCACTCCGTCTGTCCACATTTCCTTGCCACAGCCATAACTTCCAAAATTTTGATCCGATTTCGAATACATTTTCAGGGATTGTGCTGGTTGTGACGGTCCCCTATGAATTCCATCGACATCGCACTATTAATAGCGTGAGCGCATGCGCTAACGTGAATTTCCGGAAACTCCGGTATTTTAGTTCCTAATTGACCTATTTCACTCAAATTTGGAGGGTAGTGGGGGGCTGACTTTAAGACAATCACCTATGAAGTTCGTAACGATTGGATCAGTAATAGCTAGGTACTGCACAAGCGCAAACTGGAAATTTGTTGTCATAGGCGTAGGTACGGAACCGCTCGACCAAAAAATTTTCAGGAATTAACCTTCCGGTGGGCGCGCCGCAATACTGAGTGCTGCCTTGTTAATGATTATGTGAAAAGTGGTAGTAGAGTTTTTTTAAACGGCTAGTGACATTCAGTACCTGCAATTGGCTATACTAGTAACATAATCCACGTACCAGATGTTGTTTTCCGTCCTTGCCGTAGTCACTAGTCAATTTTGAACGTGGAAAAGTCTAATTTTGCAGCATTCCGTGCTGTTCGCGCCCACTTATGTAAGTAATTTTATTTTTAGAATATGGGTGAGGGTTATTGTTTTACGAGATTCTTTGGTACTGTATAAGGTTTTCGGACAAGGTTTTCATCATGAATTATTTAGTAGAAATAAATAGACAGGTAGATCAACAGTTTTTCAAGCAAACAACAAACTTTAGCAGTGCAGTGCATTTTGAGAACCTACATAATAGGTATTTTGGCTGACAGATTCTAGTTTTATTTTATCATAGGTTTGATTTTTGATCTTGTGAAATTGGCTGTATTGAAATAATTCGTTACCAACGTAGAAGAAATATAATTTTGTTTTACTCACTTATGTTTGATCTTCCTAAAGTTTATTGCGGAACAATTTTTAGTTTACCATTGCAAATAAATGATATTGATAGGCTGTAATATGCTCAAGAACCAAATATATAATTCAGTTCGATAAAGAGAGTTATCCCAGATGATTTTAAAGCCAGTTTTCCAAAGGCAGCACTCAGTGCTGCACGATCCCGCTCGTGTGAGTTTCAAAGCCGCGCCCACCGGAAGTTTAAGCGAGTCAAACCCTAGAGAATCCCCTATGAATGGCAGTCAGCTGGTAGCGTGTGCGGATGCGCAAACGTGAATTTCATAAAACTACGATTTCTCAGTTCCTAATGGCCCTATTTCGCTCAAATTCGGTGTGTAGTTGAAAAATGACAATCACCCTCCAATTTAGATCCTATTGTTTCAGTAATACCTACTGCGCATGCGCAACTTTGCAATGTTTTTCATGGCCATAACTCTGAAACTACTCAACTAATTGGGATGAAATTTTCAGAAATTGTACAGGGTAGCCCCTAGATAGTGCCCTGATAATTTCGTAGCCATCGGACCACTAGTAGCGTGTGCGAAAGCGCAAACGTGAATTTCCTGAAACTACAATATCTTAGTTCCTAACGTATCGATTTCGCTCAAACTCGTAGGGTAATTGGGGGCTGTCTCAAGACCTATGAATTTCATCACGCGGGATCAGTGATAGCTACTGCGCAAGCGCAAACTTCCAATTTGTTGTCATAGTGATAACTCCAGAACTATTCTACCAATTATACGCTGAAACATTCAACCGATTCTATACGTCCATGTTACAAAAGTGATGAAGCTATACTGCCTACCCAACTTGGCAGACGTTTTTCATTCGAGCAGGAAGAATGAATTGTGAAACCCACTCTCTTAATTTCATGTTCTATGACCCACCTATATGACGTTTGTAAAAACTGTTTATGTCACATTTTCAATCGGGCCTAAAAGTAGAAACTAGATAAACGCAGTTTTTTCAGGCGAATTTTAGGCGTTGCGTGAGGGTAAATGGCGGGTTTAAATCTATTATAAAATTTTGAAGTTAACTTTTTTTCCCCTTGCTTTGTATTGCACAAAAATAACGATTTTTTTTTATTTCTGAGTGCCCAGCATTCTATCGTCATGGGCATGGCGAACCGGTCATTTCCAGTTTTCAGAAAATTCAATGATTCCACACTGGGAAGGCCACTTTTCCTTCTGATTATTTTCCCTTCATCCATTTTTTTTTCTTTTATAATAAGCAACCTGATTTCACAAACAGCAACTCATGAAATATTACTTAATTACTTATCATACCAAACCATGAAAAATGGGAAATAGGAGTGACCCTCCAAAAGCGAACTTGCCCCTGCCTCTGGCCCTAGTTCGTATAGTGGACGCTCAAGCGCAAGGAGTAGGGTTGTTATAGTGGTTCTCTGTTGATTTATTAAACAGTGAGCTTCTATACATCATCCTAGACGTATCAACTCAAAATAAGTCGTGACATTTAATGATTCCTGAATTGAATGAATAAATTGATTAAAATCATCAAAATTATAATACTAGATAGGTATTTACAAAAATGGACATTAAAATTTATTGGATTAATCTGTTAATTTTGAATAACAAAAATTAACGACACTTTTACTGAATCTCATTAATAATGAATGATACAACTCGACGAATTTTCAGCGTGCTTAGATCATCACAACTCCAATTTTAACATGAAAACTCTGCAAATTATTACACAACGGTTTATTATTTTTTGTATAGATCGCCCATCTACAAAGATCCTATTGACATAAAATACCCACCTACCGCGAGGTTCACAATCCTCTCTTGGCGACAGTGAGTACCTTCTAGTAATTATTATTAACGGAGAGTTGTATCATTC
>JAEMON010000008.1:9477274-9491920 GCA_030264115.1 Lygus lineolaris | reverse complement strand
TGAGGAAGCAATAAAAGGACGTCCATTCCTCAATGTTGCTGGAAAGGAGGAATTTGTCCCGGAGGGATTTGTCGTTGATTAGAATTTCGACATTTCCTGAATCTTGAAGCATCGGTGATGGTATAGTTGGTTTTTGCAGGTGCAGCTGGGGGATATGGGTACGTGGATTTTTCTATAGTTCTCCAACAGAACTTGGAGGTAATGGTTTATCGAGCCCTCTTGAGTCGACGTCATGGACGTTGAGTGTTCATCACCTGTCGAATGAATTAGTTGCACTGGAAGAGAATTAAGAAAATTGGTTATCATTTCGCCAGATTTTCGTCTTTAAACTATTCTTAATATACTAGAAAATTCATTCTGTGATAAGGGGATCAATAAGGTGAATCAATTTGTGGGAGCTTGTATTGTTCTCTAAATTTTTGTATCAATCAGATTTTTAGTTTGTTAAATTGGGGTCAAATCGTCAGCACATTTTACGGGATCGTATTTCCATTTTCACGAAGTCGAGTCTCGAACTCCTCAAGAACTACCTACTGCCCAGTGGCCATCCCTATTGACCCTATTGAATGTTAGTTGGTTTGTACTTTCGGATAGGTACTACTGGGACTGGGTAGGTACTCCTTGCACGGAAGATATATGATTTTGATTAACGTGTAGCGGATGCATAATAATAGTAACAATTAACGAAACAAAACTGTAGGTAATGTTTCTGAGCAATAGGGTTATTTATTTACTAGAATGTCCGCTCGCTTCCTCTGAAGGATTGAAGATCGAGCGGGTAGTAAAGGGATCATAACATATTTATATTAATTATGTCTATGCCTGTCTAAAAATCAAATGGTGGCTATTGTAGGTGAGTGATTCGACAGCAAGTCATGTTTTATGCGTACTGATTGCTGTAGCCTTAGTAGATGGATTCTTCTTAAAATTTTAGCATGGAACATGCTTTAGCCTTGAGCTAACTACCCGAAAACGTTACGAACTTTTGTCTAAAGCACTTCACGTACAACCAATCGTTGCTAGGGAGTTATAACTTCCTCGTTTTCCGCTCCACGAAAATCGTTCACCACTCCTTGGAAAGCTCTGAATTGATTTCACGTCACACCACATCTCATGCTGCCAATGTTCCCCTCCTTCCAAATCCTTCATAAAACTACTGTTTATTCACTCTGATTAGAGTTTTCGAATATTATTAGCTATTACAATTAGTTTATTAGAGTTTTCAGTTAGACATTGTGGTAGGTACCTTCACAATATATGAAGCACGCTCGTAGAAGTGATGACTACAATTCAGTTTAAAGACATAGCATGTTCCATGTTTTTTAATTTTTGGTCTTAAGTAGAATTACCCGGGGATGCAGGGTTAGTTTTTGCCCTAACATAAAAAAGAGCGATATCAGAAGCAGTCCCACATTTAAGCTTTCATTCAGGAATTCCCACAATTTCCATCAAGTATATTTCCATAAGCATCAAGCCCCTTTATCTCCAGTTTTATTTGGACATGAATGTGGGATTTCAGACGCAGTTAGGGTAATTAGTTGTTTTAAGCTAAGCTAGGCCATAATTATAATATTCAAAGTAGCATACTCGAGTTGCTTCACTCTTGTCCCACTGGTGTTTTTTGTTCAGTTGCTGTGAATAATTCCACGTTTTCGCGTTCTCCTACGTCACCATGTATATTTTCGCACATGTCGCCTCTTTATGTGACATGTTTCTGATGAATCAGCTGTGTTTCGTGTGCCCTAACTTCCATTTTTCAGGAATCTGAAAGGGTAGGTAACTTTGTTTTTTCCACACCAAAACCTGCCACCTTTGGATCACCTCGTTCACTATTTCATAGTAGGTACCAATTATCTTTCATTTCAATACAAAACCTGCTGGTACACCAAGTTCCAGTAGCAGCGCGAAAAGCCAGCTCCCAGAATGATGACATGATTTTGTCCCTGTCACTTCCGTCCCTTCAGAGAATTTCGAGAAGGGTCAGAAGTACTCAAGGTTGGCCAAGGGTAGGTACATTGTGTTATGTATGTACAAAATTTATGGATGTGTCACTCCCGGCTATAAAAAGCAAGGTACTGTCTAACAAATCAAAAATGAAGCTCATAACTATTATCTTAAGAAATTATGAGTTCGCTGGCCAGCATTTTCGGAGCATTCTAAGGATCAACTTTTAATAGGTCACTGATAGGGACTTTTAAGAGTCGTCCGTTTTCTGAGGACTATGGTGACGAATATTTACTAATAGCTTCTTACCTTTAGAAATAAACCATAGGGTACAGGATCAGAAAGTTTATTGTAAGAGTGGCCCCCCTAATACAAAAACAATATAGTTTCGTAACGCACGCATTTCAGGAAAGGTACCTTTAGATGGGAAATTGTCCAAAAACAACGTATATAGGTATGTATAATTTGCAGCGTTTTCCGTAACTTGTCGTTCCCCACTCGGCAATCCTCTCTTTGTCGTTGACTCTGTCAAACGAGCCAATTATTATATTGCGTGAATGACTGACGATATGGGTGATTATTCGAAAACTTGTCGAATCACGTTAGAAAGTCGGGGTACTGTGTCATGTTGGAAGACTGAACAAATAAAATACTACGACTAAAGGCAGTTTAAAAATATTCCTGATGTGGCAACGATGCTTCGAGTCTGTCAGTGAAAGGGAACATTATCTGAGTTTATAGTCCTTTGGCGATCTATTGTCTTTTGGATGGCTCGTAAAAACAAATTAACATCTTGGTCACCATTGAAATCGATTTCCTACAAATCAATCGTTATTTCAATCACTTGTCTGAAGTACAATATTGCTTCATTATTATTGTTATTTGAAACCCCAAGCTAAGATTATGAAATGACAACTCACTCTTAGAAACCTTCATTTCGGTCCATGTACTAACACGCAGGGAATTGATCATCATTCTAATGAAGAAAATTCTTTGACATTTTGCATTAGTAAAATGGGTGGAGGTGCCAGTTACACCCAACTAGCACTACGGTGAATCCAAAGATACACAAACGAGAATTTCAAGGTTTATTTTATTATATATCTCCAAAATTCTTGTGTTGGGTCCTATCGTAGGGCCCTTTAAAAACATAATATTGGAAAATAGGGTTATTTTTCGTCATTAAACCTTATTCCATTTCTTCCTCCCTAATCGTTTTAGGCCCTCGAACACACTATCCACATTCAGGCACTCACGGTACTTACCTGCAGTTGTTATTTTTTCAACTATTTTTTTCGTTCCGAGTCTGAAACGGCTTTGGTTTGGTTCTATCCTCTTAGCTTAGTGTAGTCTGGTTCTGACGAGGATCGAACACATAAGGATGTCTCTTCATGCTGACACCCTTCAAAACCAATACCTGCTCCTGTCTGAAGCTGTATAAATATTTAGTGCCTGTCCTGTATCTATGGTTGGCTCCTGCTTCCTCTGCTGGATTTGTGTGAGTGGAAGATGTCCTTTTATTTTGACGGAGGAGTAAGTTACACCACTATGAGCGTACTACAAAGATCTTGTAAACTATCTAAAATGTAAACTCGAAACATCGGGATGCCAACACCACGATTCCTCGTGTCGATTTTTTCGTTTTGTTTCGTCACCGAACGTACTTCACGTCCAAAAGTGACGTAGGACGGCATCGGCATCGTGAACAAGGGGAGAACAAAAACCGGGAGATGTCTGGCTCGGTCTCGTGAAGAGAGAGGAAGAGGCGGTCTCATAGGAGGTCGGCCGTATCAATGGAGTCGACTAGATCCTTTTACAGAGAATAAGAGCGAGGACTGCGGGAATGCTAAGGAGCAATCAAAGACAATATTGTTTGTAAGGGTTTGCAAACTCATCCTCCGAGATCCTGTCTTTGCAAGACCTTCAGTCACGGCCAACTCCGAGCCAGGTGTGTTTTCATTAGTGCGACCTTCCTTGAAGCTCATTCCGCCTTTTACCTCGTCCTATCGTCTTTTGAGAGCTCCAGGGAATAAAAATATCTCCATTCTCCGTTTTAAAGTAATCTAATAAGTTAATTGCAGCTGTTGTGGGAATGAGCAAAAGTAATAAATCCGTCCGGATCCTTGGAGGATGTCAAAGTACCTTTCACCTCTCTGTCTATTCTCAAGCCATTCCGGCGCCCCATTATAATTATAGAAATTATCCCAATGGAAGACATAGGATAAGAATAATTGTATATGGGTGAGTACCAAAGGTTTCAACTTCAAGGGCGTTGTGAGCCTACCAGAATTTTGTTGAATACGGGACACCTCCTATACTCTTTTCCCTTCCCCCACGAGTGGGGACAATCCCATTTAGTAACTTGTTCATCATTTAACCTATCAGTCGTGCGATTCTCATTTCTTCTGTAAAAAGAAGGAAGTATGTTTAAAACAAAATTCTTTTTCCAACACAAATTGCTTTCAAATCTACCAAATGGGAACCCTAAATGTGTACATTAAGTTCTTTCTTTTCAAAAACTAAAGATTAATTTAAGGAGGCTCGGCTATTGTAAAAGTTTTACCTACCCCAGCTCGCGTTACCCAATTTATTTTTTTCTACTCTACTTCGACTCCTCAACCAGACTTGAACTTGTATACCTACCAGTATAATTAATAAGTCAAGACCTAAGGGCCCTGGCCTGAAGTTGTGGTGAAGGCCCTCTTGATGCCACATGACCAGAGTTCAGGGGGCAGTTTGTTACACGAAAAATAATAAATTCCGGCCCAAAATGCACACTGAATCTTCCTTATAAGTACTTCAAATTGCTCAATTTTGATGTTTCAAAGTGTTGATGTTTCCGCCAGCTGGTTGATTAGTGTTCATTATTGTTGATCGGGTTGCGCCCTATGGGAAAGAAAGTAGATCCACGAGTAGGTGGATTCTTTATGAAGTAGTACCTACTTTTTCTTCATCTTCTTTCTCTCGGGGGCACCATCCCGACTAATAATGATGAACATTCATCGATAAATAAAAATCAGTTCATGTTGTAAGGATAGAACGCTCGTCGAGCTGATTTGAATTTTGTGTCGATCTTGTGTCTTAGTGAAGGGTATTTGGTACAACGAAGACGAAGACGTTACTCAATAGGTATTTCGTATCAACGAACCAACTTTCATGAAGGTCACATCTCACATTGACTGCCTTCTAGGTACGCACTACCTGCTTCTTTGAACCTCATTTGTTCCAGGTTTTACAATCACCTTGTTTCCCCATTGACGCATCTAGTCATTTGAATAGGTGATTCTTGACGAAAAATTAAATTGATTTTTTTCCTTTCTGTTCTTGAATAGACGGGCCTGTTGCTCCACCTTTTCATCTCCCCATTCCTCTCGCCTTGGATGGACGGCCGTTGTGAGTAGGATGTAGGTAGGTAGAGACGATCAATACCACGGGAAGTTCGGATTTAGATCTTTTATCACAGTTGATAATACAATCGTCATGGTCTTTGATGGTTTGTCTCACATCGTGCCCCTGCATACCGACGATGATTAGTATTTTTCGTTCTTGTTCTTGGGAGATCAATAACTTAAGTACAAAAAACTTTATTAGCTTGGTAATAGTTTAATATCCTAAATACTTAATAGGAAGAAGACGGTTGGTGATAAGCAATTGCTGGTTTATTCCCGAGGAAATAATGCGTTACAATATTAAATTTATTCCACTGGCGCTGGTGGCTAACAAATGGTTCGTGATTGTCAATGACAACACTAAGAAATAATAACAACAGTTTACATTATATAGCTATTACTATTTCAGTCCCAGGTGAAAAGAAACCTGAATTTTATTAGCTGAGAAAACTTTTAGTGACCAATCAGTTAGCTAACAATGTAAAATAATGAAGGATGGAATGAACTAACCTTTTGCAGGAATGAAATGAATGTTGAGAATATCTGAAGAAATTACCTTATTTAGACATTTACCTGTCTTATCTACCACTTTTGATTATTTTAAAATGTTCAAGTAGGGATATACATATCAAACATTTTCCGTTGGAAAAAGGTCTGCTAAATTGGGTGGGAAGTACAGATTCCTCATTGTTGTAACATGGACGTATGGAATCAGTTGGTATATACAGATAGAACAATAAACTCCGAAGTTACATGTTTACGAACAAATTTGAATTTTGCACATGCGCAGTGCCTCATCACAATATGCAATCGTCTTTGAACAACCCTCCAATTTTGAGCTTAATCGATCTAGTAGGAACTGAGGAACCGTAGTTTCAATAAATTCAAATTTGTGCATGCGCTACCTACTGGTGATCCGACGGCGATGGAATTAATAGGGAAACGTCATGAGCCTAATCCACACAATCCCTGTAAATCTCATCAAAATCGGACCATAATTTAGTGAGGACTGAAGACAAGGAATTGTCACAGATAGACCGACAGATGGAGCCAGATTAGCAACCCTTTAGGACTTGTGACCGACTCCTTCTTGACGTACCTTTGCAACCCATAATCAAGAAGGTAGAGGGTTACAGCTCCATTCTTCTCAGAGTGAACCGAAACGTGTGTAGGGGGTGAGTTCCCGCTAACATACCAGCCATTCACTGCAATTGCAACCGTTGACCTTCTTGATTATAGGTTACAGAGGTGAATCGAAAAGAAACCTGTCACAAGTCTGAAGGATATCGGAAGGCTGTTCTGCCTATTGGATCAGCTCAGTAACTAAATAACGCCCAAAATCATTGTGTGAACCAATGCTATCTGTACAGTCCAAATAACACCGATTCCACCGTCCTATCGTGATATTATCTTTAATCCTTCCCACATACCAGGTTTTTTATTAGAATTTAGTTTCTTCAAAATATCAAACTATATTCCATCTCAACATGTATTCGTAAAATTCATAATCAACACAACTTGGTGAAGGAGGACGATGCGGATGTCCTAATCCACAGCCTTCTTCGAAGAACCACTAACCATATCCACCCTCTACTGGCACAAATTGAAAACCGTTGGACACCACAGGGTAAAATTGCGGTGGCATCGCGGCATTTCTATAGATAATCGGAGCTTTTCCGAACCCGCCCATCATTTCTTGAGAATAAGCCGGCCCCGGGATCTGCTGGTTATCGCCCTGGTCTTGAGGAAGAGACAAATTGTAGTACGTATTGTACATTCCCGCGCCAGGCCACATCCCGATTTCAGCTTGTGCAGCCACCGCCTGCGCAGAAAGGGCGTCAACGCGTTGGCGCGCAGTGAACATGAGTTGGTCATGCGCAGAAAGCTGTAAGTGTGCGGAATGGGATTTCAATGCTCTTTGTGCTGCCACTCGTTGAGCCTCCTGGAAATGATCGCGTATCCAATAAATAATTTATGTTCTCGTCGCGAATATAACTGGTTATAGTAAGAAAGACAATTAGGAAAGATTCCGACGTAATTTTTCTTAATCATGTTAATTTTTTTCAATCTAAAGCCATAACAATTCACTCTTGGTACCTCGATTTATTGTCTATAAATTTCGATTTATTGTTGTTTGTGTCATCGGTCATTAGTGCGGATAGTATTATTCAGACCTGAACAAGATAGGTATAAGGTATTTAATCCTCTGGTGCGAGGAAAAATACCAAACTATTCAACTACCTACCTACACTTTTTACGTAGGTAATGAGGTTAAAAAAACGGCAGTGTTAGAATGTGAATTTTCAACTAGATAACGCTGTAAAAGAATAGCGGTGAATCGGGATGGCTAATTCGACTATTTTTACCATTCTCGAATGTTGGATGCACATTATCCCTTGAAATTGGCTCTCCCTACAATATTATTTATGGTGGAAGTTGCAGAGCACTAATTAGATAGGTACCATTACATTCGGTGGTAGGTAAGTACTTCAACATCTCCAGATCCATGCAACATTTTATATGCATGATCCAGTAGAGTATAAACGTTCTTTCTCTACTCACGACCCAACCTCAATGACTATGCATCGTGTCTACAAATAAGTTAAGACAAATTCAGAAATCGATCCTACAGATTTTTTTCTACGAAAATCTGATTTTTAACTTCTTGTTTTCGTGAGTTTTTCACTTTCAAGATTTTTCTTCTCGACCCTACATCACTAAAACAGCCATACCTAACTCAATTAATTTACAGTGAGAAATTAAAAATAAATTTACCATTAGAAAGAACGTTTAATTTGCTAATACATTTTTTCTAACCTAGTACCTATCTTTATCAGTTAATTTTCGAAACTCAAAACTTAGCCCGAAGTTTAAATTTCGAGGATGTCCCGAAATTCGACTTTTCGTTCACCTATTCGTTCGTTTCGAAACCAGTACAAACTTACTATTGAGCTAGACAAGCAACAGGAAAATCTTTCACCGGATCTCAGCCTTCCCGGGTTTTCGAGTTTTGTTTTCCAGGTAGTTTTTCGCGCTCAATCGAATGGTGACACTCCTGGATTTTGACTGATTGAAAATTGATTTTTCGAGAGAAATAGTGCATTTTTTTGGACGTATAACACCACGTACTACCACCCTTGGTTACGTACTACTACCATCTTGGTTTATTAGTATAGTAGTTACTAGATTTTTACTTGGATTTTAGTTACTAGTTACTGAATTTTCTCAAATATTATTGCTCAGTAATACCCAAATTAAGAAAGAAGTTTTTCCTGTTGAGTGCCCGGCTCAATTTTATATTGGTTTAAAAGCAAACGGATGCGTGAAAGAAATGTTAAAGATATTTAGTAGAAGTTCATAATAGGAAATTTAATGTTCTTTCCAATGGTATATTTATTTTTAATTTAACACTGTTAGTTAAAGTTAAATATGTACGCCCCTGACTTGATCGCTCGCTATTATGTAGGTACGTACGTGATACATCTATTGTGAAGGTCTATTTATTCGTGTGAAGGATGTAAAGATTGCCCTCTCACATTAGTGCAACTGATCAGAGTGAATACTTTGTTCTACACAAACAAATGATAGATTTTCTCGACTCTCTGATACACTTACACTGATGTACTTAGCTAAAGAGTTTCGGATCAATTTCGGGTCATTGGAACGTTCAAACCAACAATGATTGAAGCTCACGTTTCGAGGAGAAAACAGAGAAAAAACATTCAAACCTTCTTACCGTATCAAGAGGGCAAATCAAACATGACAAATATTTAAATAAGTGACTTTGATTTAGAAAAAAACTAAAAATATAAACATTTTTTATTGGCCAATTTCCTCTCATAAAAAGTTATTCCAAGTCATTGATGATTGGAACGTCTCGATAAGGTGAAAAAGATCTTCATTATTACGTGTGGTACACTTAGTGTACCAGAAAAAATCTATCAGTGTTGTCGCGGGGTAGAACAAACCTTTTCGACCGTTCTGATACAACAAGACCAGAAGGTGTATTTCGCGGGTGATTCCTCGATTCCTTGCCCCAGTGTAGTGATACTCATACCGAGATACTTGATTGATCATGATGGAACACATTGTAATGATGAAGTACGTAATAAGAGGATAGCTTTCCAGCTAATCACAAGTGAGGGCGAGAGTGAATGGTTTTCCTTGATTTTCAATACTATTTCTATGTATGAATCGCCAGTCGGAAGATTCACGGGAATTCCAGGTGAAAACATTATTAATTTATTTTGATCGTGGGGGAGTGCCCACAACAGTTAAATGCAGGTACTTTCCCTGACATACCTGGAGATCCGAGCTAAGTGATCTCACTTGATTTGAAGCTTCTTCTAACTCCTTGTCAGCTGCAGCCGCAACCCCCTGTAAACGTTTCACCTCCAGTGTCTCTTTCTTCACCTGAAAAATCACAGATTTCAGAAACGATTATCAATACCGGAGGGAAAGGAAAGGGGGTGTGGGGTTTTGAACACACTCTCATCTGGGTTCTTGAAAAAAAGCTAGGAGCTATGCGAAGGACATTCACAAAATGTCATTCACTTACTTTGGGCACTGAATTTAATTGAGACGAGCCTGAAACCTATTCTCGCCAATATAGACCGCATTCAAATTATATATACATAGACTACCATAGCCAAATTGAAATATAGGCTACAATAGGCTTATAATGTAGGCTATCACCCGCATAGAAGAATTCGGTTCGTTGGAGTGTTAGCGACTGTGATATCAATTTTAATACGATTTTTGACGCTGAATCGATTGATGTACAATCCAAAATAAAGCTTAGAATTACTACATATTAATATAAGTACATTGAGATCTCCAAAATGTTATAGGAGACCACGAATACGAAACTAGTTTGCTATTTCACATTAAGTAGGTACTACTTAATTTATATGCATGTTTCCCAAACGTTCCTTCCTACATGCGTGTAGATAATTCTGCAATACATTTGAGCGTCTCAGTTGAACCTATACTACTCTCCCAGAAGTCAACACTGTCAATAACGAAATATTGTTTGCATTATTATTGGTGTGAATATTTGCCGTATTGACCGTTCTATATTCTTCGTTATTTCTCTAAAATACTCAAAATAATGGCAAAATGGTGTACCGGATTCCTTTCAACCAATCGACGATGGAAAACTGCTCTATCTAGCCGTTAATTTCTGTAATGAAGGATAGCAGGTATGCCATCGAATAAACAAACCTCAATGGTAATGTGAGGTGTAAGCTAATCTCCAGCTCAGTATGATGTACCAACAGTAGTTGAAAGGTGTAACGTAGGTAACGTACTTCTAAATAATCCAGACTCATCAATGATTATCATTTATCATCCCATCGATACTAAGAAAAAACTTACCGAGTTTTCAGCTTGATAAATGTGCTGAAGTAACTTCTGCAACTTTTCTTGTTTCTCAGTGTTTTCAGTCATGTCATTTAGAGCACGCGGCCGTAGACGAAACCTACGTGCTCTTCCTGGCTTATGGGTTCCCTGCGGTGAGACCAAAAGTTGACACTGGATTTTTTCATTCTAACAACACCTACGAAAGTTGAATATTATGTCCGATAGTATTTATTGAAAGTCTAAAATTGTAATTATATTCACTTTGTTCATTAGTGAAATTAATTATCAATTTTCGAATGAGCGAAATTATGCCATTTGTTGTGTTAGCCCAACGTTCGAGGCATCCTATTATTGTTGGTCATGACTCCAACAATATTTCTATAATAGGTATTGACCTAGGTATGTTTGAAGAAGAAATGCTTCGAAAAACAAGAGGTAATTATTTAGATACAGCCATAATAAGATCAGCTTTTTACATTCAGCTCACCATGATAGCAGACTGGACGTTTATGTCTTCCGGTAAATTTCTTCCCCATGTATCCTGACCTAAGAAGGAAATTCAAAACCATTTTGATACCTATGCGACTACTTCCTCGAGAGTTTTTGTTCATTTGGTCAAGTTGGTAGTACAGTTAATTCATACATCGCTCCACTTAAAAACGCTCAAATGCTACTAAATAGTTTCTATTCAACGCATATTATATTAAAAACTTTTAAATATAAGCGATTATTTACTGTTAGCCACTAAATAACAGACAGAATTTTTTTCTTTTTTCGGAGTGTTTTTCTCGTTTTTATAGAGGCCCTCATGATTGAATAAATTATAAACTACAAAAGCTGTTGTGAAATGGAGTACCTAGGTGTAGGTATCTAGATTTCAACTGACGAAAATACACCACGTCATCCTACCGTATCTTCTTATCACATTCTTTGCGAGATTGAGAAAACTGTAGCCGTAAACTATAGACTTCTGGGTTGATATTGTAGGTGGCGATCTTGAGGAGACTTCACGGTAAATAATGAAGTCGGTACACAAATATTAAGTTACCTATAATAGTTTCAAGTGTAAGTTAAAGAGTTACAAGTTTCGAGAATAAGTTATAAGTAGGTAGTTTCAAGTACATAGTGAAGGATGACTCACTGCAAAGCAAGAAGAAGAAAGTTAATATGGTGTTTGACGGTACATTCATAAATCGCTCAATCTGTTCTATCGAGCACCACAAAAACGAACATCCGGAACAAAACGACTAAAAAATCAACTTTCCAACTCAATTTTTCGTTTTTCATTTCAAGAGTACATTTCTCTAAAATTTTATATGAAGAGCATGTTTATCTTCAGTTCGTTCTCGTTGCCACCATCCATGGATTCTATCGTTGCTATGACGTGGCTGATACCATCGAACATTTTTCAGGAACCATCTCGTTAACATTCATTTTCAAGCCATTGAGCTATCTGGAGAATTATCACTAAAATAACAACTAGGTATTTCATATTAAACTTTTAGATACCTATACCTACCCAGAAAGGATAAAAAGGAAAGGAATGCTTCAATTCTTTCCCAATTCGATTTTTTTTATGCAAATGTTTATTTTTTACCTTGATTTACGAGGAAACAAGAATACCTTTGATTTGATTTGTAGATTTTACGTAGGTACTTATCTTAAAAAATGACAATCACATACAAATCCCTGAAAACCCTGAAAACGACCTGAGTCGAGGGAGGCCCAGTTAATAGTTTCGTACCCTGCAACTAAGGCTAGCCTAAGTTTGGAAGAAAAGTGCCGGGGCATTCTCGAGATAAATGTTACATACCTACAAGATTTTTCATATCGTGGATAGGATAATGAACGAAAAAGTTGGTACCTACTCCAAAATCATAGTAGTTAGGTACCACTAGTATTTTGCTTTGTAGGGTTTTGAAAGATATTAATTTCATCCATGGTGTCTGTTAGCTGAGCAAATCCTACCAACAACTGTGATAAATATAGCAGATATATGAAAGCTCAACATCATACATTCAAGGTCTGGGAAGTCAAAGATCTGTTTACTACCTATGTTAAAATTAATGAAAATTATGTAAAGGTTAAAAAAATACTCAGGATTCGTCTCTTCACCATACTCTCTATTATAGTAGTTTTTTTAAATTTACTTGCACCTGGCTATTGTGTTATTTATCTTTGGGAAAAACTCGATTATTCTGGTTACCATTCGAATAAGTCTCTGTATTTAATAAAAATAAATACGGTGAGGAAAAATAATATCGTTGTTATAAACGAGTATGCAAAGGAGGTGTAAGCTACCACGTGCACATGCCATGTTTTATATCCGATGAACAGCACGAAACATGTGATGTACTCAATGAACGACAAGAACCCGAATGACATCCCAAGAAGACCCTGAGGAGCAGTTGTGTAGCAAAGAGCTCTCAAAGCGACGGTACCAAGTGTTCCTGATATTCCGGCCAATACTCCTAGCGGCACGAGGCGATATGCTGATGCAGTGTTTTCAGGCTTGACTTGATCAAGTCCAATAGAACGAGAAGAAACGTCAGCGTAGGAAAGTACTCCATATATTGCACCCTCTTCGATCGTGAAGGTTTTTCTCAAGTCCGCTTCAAATATGCTGAAAATATACTCACCCGGCGGTAGTTGGAATACGGTCATCTTCCCTGGTTTTATTGGGTATTCTCTTCTGAACCCACGTCCACTGTTATCCGCCACATTGAACGTCACGTTTTTCAATGACTTGGCACCATTGTATATATACAATCTGGGATCAGAACCGGCATTGGTCCCTGGTGGACCTTCCATTGTCGGAATAAATCCATTGATCCGAATAATATCCGGAGGATCCAGAATGATGTAGCCCGTGGTTTGTTTCGGCTCCACCGATAAGTACATCGAGAAACTCACGTTGAGCCCGTGATACTCCAATCTGACTGGAAAAAGAGTCACTTTATTTACAGGGTACGCCACCATTGCAGCTGACTTTTCAGGGATATCGTAATCATGGGTTGAGAAAGCTCTGTCTTGCGGTGTTACCGTCACTGGCATGTTCCTGGTGTTGTAAATCCTCACGTACCCGGTGTCTCCGTCGTAAACCAGAAGTTCCGTCGCCCGGAAGGTGAACGAAGCATAATATATCGCCAAAACACCAGCTAGGAACCCCACGAAAAATCGTAGGTAAAGATGCTTCCTCAAGTTAAGGCAAGAGAACAAAGGCCAAATCAATAAATAGGTCAACAATGATGTGATCAGTTCTATCACTCTGGTAAATTCGAACACCCCAAGGATTTTGAATAATCCTGCTGTTTTGATACTTTTGAAAAGTTCCACGTAGAAGGAATCAAATTTTAGCATGACTACAAATGAGTAACCGATCGTTGGGAAAACCACTGCATAGAATTTCAACAGATCTTTTGTTTTCCCAATCGTCGTTCTGTCACATTTACCCTCGGTATTGTCCAGCCAGCCTTTATTCCTGATTATTTTAATGTTTCTTTGTACGAGCCTCATAAAACATGCGGTGAAGAAGCAATGCAAAACTTTGATGCTAATGTCAGAGTATTCTCTCTTTGCAGAAGGCTTCAAGAAGAAGACATACAAATACAAACAGACGCCGCTTGTGACGAAGGAAACTTTGACGTATACTGTGTAAGACGCGTGCCCTGATAGGTTGACAATCAACCCGCCGTAAGTGTGGCCGTTGACCCAAGATATGAGAAAGATGAACAACATGATTGAAGATTTGGTTCTATTCGCCATTCCGTCGAGCCCAAAAACGACCCTGAAAATCGTTCAACAAAAACCGTCAATAGTGCAGTGAGCTATAGCGTCAATTACCTAGCGAGATCGAAAAGTTAAAAAGGTAAGTATATAGTTTCTTGAATTACGAGCCTATTTCCTATGTTAGCTCGGAAATTTCCAGAAGAATTTCCAAAATACTAAGTTT